>SNQN01006477.1:0-15045 GCA_008642245.1 Bassia scoparia | reverse complement strand
GTCTTAGGGGTGATCATTCCCTTGCCTATTTACTGACTAAAAAATGTAAAAAGTGCATGAACATCGGAAATTTACCTTTCCCCTTTTATTTTTCATTTTTCACTTTTTTTTGTCATTATTTTTTCGTGTCTTTTTTTTTMMRRTTTTTTTGCTTTTCTTTCTTTTTTGAAAAGGTGAAGTTCAAAGGTCCGACGTCCGTTTACAATTGTATGACTCAACAAAGACGTAACGCCTAATGATTCTAGTTTACAACCACTTTGACATTACGACGCCTAAGGATGATCACCTTGCTATATGTGGACTGTTACATGACTCAATGAATTGTTTGTTATGAATGCAAAGCTAGGTTCCTTAGTCTAAAAGCACATAGCACGTTGTCACGCTAGCATGAACCCTATATGCAAAAGAAAAACAAAAGTCCAGCCACCTAGAGTCAGTTGCTACGTTATCGAACAGGTCAGTCCGGGTGTCCAAAAGTGTCCCATGACTAGGCTCAGAACGATTCTTAACACATCCAGCCCGCTGTGATGATCAAAGGAGGTATAAACCATTTCGGCTTTGTAGTGCWCGCAGCCACGSGTCATGYTGGGGATGGGCATCAAGCTTAAGAGTTGGTTACATAGGTAGTGCACCAGAGCCAATCTTAAGCGAGCCCCCCGGTCTTTTCACAAGTGTAGAACACACTTATATGACATGTGATGCCTAGACAACGAAAACTCAGTGCCAACGACCTAAGTTACGTTCCGTGTAATGCAGGATGCCTAAAACACAATGTCGTCTTAAGGACGCTAAAATCGCATAACAATTCAAGTATTGCCCACACATCACTAAAGGTAATAGCTTTAGTGAACTCCCCAACAGAGTCGCCAGAAAACTGTACGAGCACCAGGACGTCACCGGGCCAGACTGGGTCCGGTCTCTCTAATCCGGGGGGTATAATTTAAGGGCGGCTCGGTTTGTTTGCTAGAATTGAATTCTTGCTTTTGCATATTGTGAGTATGCTTGGAGTTGTGTGTTTATACTCGATATGAGTAGAGGAAGTCGCCACCACACTTCTTTGGGGAAGTTGCGGAACCTGTTTTAAGCCTTGCATATAATTTCATAAAGCAAGGCGAAGGACTCCATGTTTGGTAGTGCACCAAAGGTCTGGATTAGGGGACAGGGTAATGTATGACAACCCTGAAAAAAAAAATTGTGTTTCCCCCCCCTCCCCCCCCAAATGAAGAAGGGGTTTAATCCGTGATGAAATATAACCCGCGTCTCCGGTTTGTTTTCGACTCGGAAAAGATGCTTTGAACTACGAAAGTTGGAAATACGGTGAGGCGTACTCGAATTATTGAGCAAAGGTCACTTACAAGGCAAACATGTTTTTCTTTCGTTTTCTCGATAAACTCAAAAAAGTTTTCGAAGGTTTTCAAAACAAGTCAACACTGGCGATTCTCGTGCTTTATTGTTTGCCATCATGTGCGTCACATTTTTCTGAATCCGCCATATTTAAATTATTTTTCTGATTTTCTATGATTTTCTATAATTTCAATGTTTAAATACGCAGAATACGCATGAAAAATACGTGAATGATTAGAAAAATACTCCGGAAATACGTGGGACCTCTAGAACATTCTAGAACTCCTGCTTGGAGAGCAGGTGTCTAGGTGCGTCGAAATCAAGGGAAATTGCACGAATTAAATACGGAGAATCAAAACATATCGAGATTTTTGGAAAAAAATATGCAAACCATTGAGCGTAATATACGCGGAAATGGATGCGTATAGTACGCTCCTGATGAGCGTAATATACCTCCATTTGAGCGTATATACGCTCAACAATACACTCCGATTCTTGCCAAAATTTATGGAAAGCAAGCTGCGTATATACGCTCAGTATAGAGCGTATATACGCCCTCATGAAGCTGTATATACGCTCATCCTGAGCGTATATACGCAGGGTTGCTTCTGCCTCGTTTGCCTCGTGCTATAAATACTCCTGCCTGCTCAGTCGAGACACACTTGAATACGCACATCACGACTTCAGAACTTCACATTCACAAGACTCAAGTCACAAACACTAGTCAAAACACATTCGATTTCAATTCAAAGCATCGATTCTCAATTCGATCAACAAGCGAAATAAGGGTATAAATCTAGATTACTCACAAACCTTTCTCTCAGTCTTTTTTCAAATTTCCTTTTGTCTCTTTAATTTGACTAACCATTGGTTTGAGTTTTAAATATAATTAAAGCAATGTAGATCACTCTTAATCGTTCATGTAAATATGTAGGTTTTTAATTCATATTTCATTGTTTCCCATGGTTTTTGCTTTTATTATAACATTATTATTGTCAATACTTAACTGTTTGTTCGTCCCTATTAGCAATTCAATCGAAAGGCGATTCCTTTTGAGTTTTTTTATTCTAACCGATTTGATTGTTTCAGTGACCAGGTGAGAAGGGCGCACATGCATATATTATTGCTCACTAAACTTTGTTTATGTCTCTTTATGATATTATATTCAATCACACTTGTATATATGCTTAAAACAACACCGGAATTTAAATGCGTGTCACAATTAAAGTTTTCAGATAATCATGGACGACCGGTTGTTCTAGGCACCTTATTACATTGCTAACAATCAAGTGACCGCTTATCCATTGTAGAAGTCTTTTGGTTGTTTAATATAGCAACTCACCTAGTAAATTAGTGTGCTTTTCAAGTTCCAATTCATAGGGGCTTTTGTGCATCAATTGTTATGATTTATGGAACTACAAATGAGACGAGTAGAGGCCGCTACATCGGGCGAATTGGGTTTATCAGATCTGTATCGTCCATGTCCCCGAACCCGACTGGTTACTTGTTGGACGTGGGCCATTAATTTGGCACCAATGTTTTCGGGCGTACCGTTGAATAACCATATAGGCACGGTGCGATCCATCAATTTCGATGACACAATTCCCAACGCATTACACATTGCGGATTCCATGGCTCAACTCCATGACAACTACTGAAGCTGAGTCCACGCCCCCCTTTTTTGCCCCCCTAAGGGCGGGGCGGAGCCTACAAGTTTTTTTGGCGTACAATTCAACTGGGAAATCACCATTTGGGTGAGTGGACAGAACTTAAAAGTCTGTAGTTCCCATATTCCATAATCAATGAATTTTGCTTGTGACCCTTCGAATAGGGTCAATGTCTTAGGCACCTTGGTCTCATATGGGCATGTCTATGCCGATGATCACCTTAAGGGGGGATTTATCTTGTTGCATGTGGTTAATGATCATCGGCTAAGGTAAGTCCTATCCCGCCCCATGCTGGCGTAGCAAGTGTACTCGATAACGTGTAAATATAAGGAAGTATCTCGGCCATAACAATTCACCAATCTTAGTGGTGGTGAGAAATTGACCCAGCTCTACTCTAGAGGGCCCATGATGGGGTCAAACTGTAATCCAGAAAAGAACCTTAAAAAACCCCCCCAGTCCCCGACTTATTAGTTCACTTAGACTGACCTTAAATGAAATAAATAGTTTTGTGTTTCAATCAAATGTGCTTAGTTCTAACTTGTGCACTTCTTTGTTCGTCCAAATTCTTAGCCACCAAACTAAGCCCAGTCCCTTAATCTATGGTTTTGGTTCAAGAATGAAGTTTGTTGATCCATTAGGCCCATTTCCAATCCATTCAATTCAAACTCCCTTCGACCTAATGGTCCTGACTTAGTTCGATTCCAATCAATGAGTCTTAAATTGACTTAGATTCGATTTTGGCCTTAAATCTGAATTAGGTTCAATTCAATTCAAATTCAAAACTTAAGTCTGAATTAGGTTCACTTCAATTTCAATTCATTCAATTTCAAACCCAAGAGCCTTGAATCTGAATTAGGTTCGCTTCAACTTCAATCTAAGACCTTAAAAAAACTGAACTAGGTTCGATCATAGACCCTAGCCCATTCAATTTCAAGTGGCCTCGTAGGTCAAGAGGTCCTTAATTCTGAATAGGCCCATCTTAGGTTGATTCCTCTCGAGTTCTAGCACCTTTAAATCAGATTTCGGTCCTGCCCATTCAAGCTACTTTCGAGTGCCAGTTCCTTAAGTCCAGAACCTCAAACTGAGTTAGGTTTGTTCTAAGATTTTTCAACTTTTGTTTCTGGAGTTCCTAAAGTGTAATTCTTGATTTCAGCAAGATAGCAAAGACTTCGCAACTGTCTCTGGGCCAAAGAGGCAAGAAGTAGTCAAACACATCCTACCCACAAAAGGCCCATTGCTCTTGACCCTAACCATCATCCTCAAAAGCCTAAATCCTATACCTCCTTGGCCCAATGGAAAAACATCAAACACCACTACCATCAAAGCCTCATGAGTCACCTCAAGGCGTGGATCAATCGATCTGCGCGGCCTTCTCTAGATTGAGTCAACAGAGCCCAGTCATAGCTTCATATGACCCCTTCAATTCCTGTCCCTTGAGCTAATGTAGTCTCTTCCTATACAATAAGTCGTTGTAACTTTCAATGATCTCATTTGGCATATTATTTTCTAATGCTAATGCAAGTCAACAACTCATATGGCTCAGCAAATTGGTTTAAATCTAATGCTGAGTCAATATTAATTTGAAACAATGCCCCAGAGAGGCCTTCTTTCACAGCTCACAAAAGACTCCTCCCTTCCATTCCCTTTGTCACATCAATCAAATCCCGTTGCACCTTTTGAGCCACAAAATGACTAGTCATTAGCCTAATCTTTCTTTCATCGCCCACATCTACCTATCCTTTAGAACCAAACGGTGCATAGGAAAAAGACACGTGCAAAAGAAAGAAAAGAAAAAGAGGTAAATGGGCAAAAAAGCAAAAACATCAAGTTCAATAACAAGTCATCACAATGCAATCATATTTCAAACCCATGCAAATCCAATAGTCCAAAGCCCAAATCAATACAAAAGCAAAAGTCTAAAAGCACACTGCGCACCGTGGTCAACTCGTAACATCAAGCCTTTTTCAACCCTCAACACACAGCCTCATCATTACAACCACAAAGCCCCTCCACAGAGGCATGTCCCAAATCTACCAGAACTACGTTGGGTCTGATTCCAGTAAGGATACTAGGAAGCCTCTTCTCGAGGTTCGACTGCATCAGCATTAACATTAAATCATTTGAGGCCTTTGAGTGCTTTGACTTGCTAAGAATCGATTATGGTTTGCCAGTTTAGAAACCTCACATAGACATCATGTTTGAACCAACATCATTAGCCAACCTCGCGTCTAGCCACATCTTTGACCCCAGTCACAAATTGACCCTTTTTATTTCTCGAACCATAGCCTATTCTTTTGGTCACCTCAAGGACTATTGACTCAATCCCAAAGAGTAAAGCACCTGACCTTTGGGTTGGTACATCTTGTTGGGAAACTCGTCCACACAATCTATCTACCTTCTCTATGTTGAATCTAAGCCGTAAACCACATTGTCCGAGTCATAGTCTCGCTGGGGGCTCGTTGTCATCAGGCTCCTTAATTCCAGTTGGGGCTTCTGTCTCCTAAGGCCCTATTACGTGTTCAAGTCTTTTGCATCAAGTGAAATCCTGAAAAATCACTTTTAGACCCTGCTCTTTCCAATCAAAGTCACTGTCTCGTCAATGTTAAGTCAAGTCCACAGTCCTCGTCTAAATGTCACCTTTCTAAGTCACTCTTCAAATGACACTCTTCAGTTGGCACTTGGTACTCAGGATTGGACTCAGTATCCGTCCTTTCATGTCTAGAATCAGACCTAGACGAGACTCTTTCAAAGGCTCATTCAAAACATGTCTAGAATCAGACCTAGACAAGACACCTTCAAATCATGTCTAGAACCAGACCCTAGACTGGCCTCTTTCAAATCAAGCACTCCTTCCAAATCATGTCTAAGAATCAGACCTAGACAAGACCTCAAATCAAGTCTAGAACCAGACCTAGCTGGACCTCTTTCAAATTCAAAGACTCTCTCAAATCATGTCTAGAATCAGACCTAGACATCTCATCACGACTACGCCACTCCTTTCAAATCATGTCTCGCAAATAACCTAGACAATCACTTAAATCGATTTACGAGACAATCATATCCTAACAGCTCACTTCAAATCAGTCTTGAACCAGACCTAGACAAGCCACTTCAAAGACTCCCTCAAATCATGTCTTGAACCAGACCTAGACAAGCCACTTTCAATGACTCTCTCAACCATGTCTAAAACAGACCTAGACAAAGACTCCTTCAATGACTCTCTCCAACCATGTCTAGAATCAGACCTAGACAAAGACCCTTTCAAGTTCAATGACTCTTTCAAACATGTCTAGAATCAGACCTAGACAAAGACCCTTTCAAATTCAAAGACTCTCTCAACCACGTCTAGAACCAGCTAGACAACCACTTTCAAAGACCTCTCCAAACCATGTCTAAATCAGACCTAGACAAAGACCCTTTCAAATCAATGACTCTTGCCAAACTATGTCTGGAACCAGACTCAGACAAGGCCCTTCCAAATTCAAAGACTCTTCCAAAATCAATGACTCTTGCCACTCTCCTAATCTCAAGTCACAAGTTACAAGTCAACATTGCATGCAAATTTCGCTAGACATAAAAACAAGACCTATGTCGTCACCAAGGTAGCCTTTAATCCTGAATTAGGGCTATCATTTTCAAGTCAATGCTCATTTCTTCGGAAAGCATGGGACGCACCTGGCATTTCTCCCAGTCAGCCGAACGGGGAATGACTGCTCAAGGACTCAGACACATGCAAGCACATCAAACCGCAATGGACACGCTACAGTAAACTAACCTTTGTTTTGCAGGTACCCGGGAAAGGGTAACTCAGGGTCGCAGACGTCTTGAGTTTGCTCTCCGTCCCGAATCGAATACTTTTGACTTTCGTCTACGAAACTATCGTCTCTCCAGACTCAGTCAAAGTGGGGCTTCTGTAGACACTTGAAAATGTGTCTCCCCAAATGAGTAATCCGTGATGAAAATACCGCGTCTCGCGTTTGTTTCGACTCGGAAAAGATGCTTTGAACTCACGAAAGTTGAAATACGTGAGTCGTACTCGAATTATTGAGCAAAGGTCACTTACAAGCAAACATGTTTTTCCTTGTTCTCGATAAACTCAAAAGTTTTCGAAGGTTTTCAACAAGTCACACTGGCGATTCTCGTGCTTTTTGTTTTCCATCATGTGCGTCACATTTTTCTGAATCCCGCCAATATTTTTAAATATTTTTCTGATTTTTCTATGATTTTCTATGAATTTTGCAATGTTTAAATACGCAGAATACGCAGAAAATACGTGAATGATTAGAAAATACTCCGGAAATACTGGACCTTCTAGAATTCTAGAACTACTCTTGTGGAGAGTCAAGGTGTTAGTGCGTCGAATCAAGGGAAATCACGAATAAAATCGGAGGAATCAAAAACATATCGAGTAGTTTGGAAAAAATATGCAAAACATTGAGCGTATATACGCTGAAATGGAGCGTATAACGCTCCCTGATGAGCGATATACGCTCCATTTGAGCTATATACGCTCAACAATACACTCGATTCTTGCCAAAAAATTTATGGAAAGCAAGCTGCGTATATACGCTCGTATCGAGCGTATATATCGCTCCTCATGAGCGTATATACGCTCATCGCTGAGCGTATAACGCAGGGTTGCTTTGCCCCGTTTGGTGCCTATAAATACTCCCTGCCTGCTCAGTTCGAGACACGACTTGATACGCACATTCACGACTCAGAAACTTCACAATTTCACAAGACTCAAGTCACAAAACACTCTCAAAACACTCAAAACACATTCGATTTCAATTCAAAGCATCGATTCCATTCGAATCAACAAGCGAAATAAGGTATAAATCTGAGATTACTCACCAAAAACCTTTCTCTCACTCTTTTTCAATTCCTTTGTCTCTTTTAATTTGACTAACCATTGTTTTGAGTTTTAAATAATTAAAGCAATGTAGAAACTCCTCTTAATCGTTCATTAAAGTAATGTGTTTTATTCATATTTCATTGTTTCCATGGTTTGTTCTTTTATATATCATATTATTATGTCAATACTAACTCGTTTGTTCGTCTCTATTAGCAATTCAATCGAAAGCGATTCCTTTGAGTTTATTCTAACGATTTGATTGTTTGCAGTGAACAAGGTGAGAAGGCGCACATACATATTATTATTGCTCACTAACCTTTGTTTCATGTCTCTTATGTATATATATTCAATCACACTTGTATATATTGCTTAAACAAGACGGAATTTAATCGTTTGTCGCATTAAAGTCAGATAATCATGGACGACCGGTTTTCTAGGCACCTTATTAACTTGACTAACAATCAAGTGACCGCCTTATCCATTAGAAGTCTTGGTTTGTTTATAATAGCAACTCACCTAGTAATTAGTGTGCTTTCAAGTTCAATTCAATAGGCTCTTTTGCATTCAATTGTTATGATTTATGGAACTACAATGAGACGAGTAGAGGCCGCTACATGCGGGCGAATTGGGTTACAGTCTGATTCGTACCATGTCCCCGAAACCCACGACTGGTTACTTGATTGGACGTGGGGCCATTAATTTTGCACCAATGTTCGGGGCCGTGAATAACTATATAGGCACGTGGCGATCCCTCATATCGATGACACACCCAACGCATTCACATGCGGATTCCATGGCTCAACTCCATGAACACTGAAGCTGAGGTCAACGCCCCTTGCTAAGGCGGGGCGGAGCCCTACAGTAAGGTGAAGTATTGCACAACACCCCCCCTGCATCTAGCGGCCTCTACTTATTATTGTGAGTTCATTGTCGAAAGACAACAATAAACAGTTTTCGTTTTAAACCCTAAGCATGCAATATTACTAGGTGGGTTGTTTAACAGAAAACTATGTAAATAGTGTCTATTTTGTTGTGGCAATGTTTTGTAATTCCCGCATTTCAGGAGCCTAATGTCGGTTGTCCATAGTTATCTTATTAAGAGTGAAACACGAAATTTGCAGGTCTTTGTTAAAGCATATTATTGTTGTGAGACAAACATGCAAGCACTCGTGCGAGGAATTTAAAGTTATGCCCTAAGGTTGCTTTTAATTTGAATTGTCAAATCGTTTGTTAATCAGTATTACATGCAAATTACATAGAAAGTCAAATTTCTAAACAAGCATGCAAAAGGGGGTTTAGAATTGAGACGTTGGCCTCAATCCTACCTCGCAACACGATGTCGAAGACCAAGAACGCTGCCTCGGACCGTTAGGAACCCTTGTAGAAATTTAGAACCCTTGAAAGCCTCTTAGATCTCTTGCAAAAGAGCCTTTGAATAAGCTTTTATGCATTTGAATTGTGTTTGAATGTGTTTGAAAGTGTTTTTAAGAGAGAGTGAGAGAGAATCAGACGAGTAAGAGAGACTCGTCCAATGTGCAAAAGTTCTTGAAATGAATAGGGGAGGCTCCCTATTTATAGGCAAGGGTCGAAATCGGCCAAAATAGGAAGTTTTTGGGCGCAATTACGCAAAAAACTGGGTGCAATTGCGCCCAGTATCGACCTCGATTTTGGCCGATTTTGCTTGCCTCGAATAGCGTGATTGCGATTATATAATATCGTAATATAATCGTACGTGATTTTATATGACTATTATTTGATATTATTGCGATTGCATCGGATATTATTGCAATATTTGAGATTGTTTTACCTCGAATAACGAGATTGCAATGAAATAATATCATATACGCGATTTTATGCGATCATAGTTGATATTATTGCGATTATGGCTGATATTACCACGATGCTCGTGATTTTCGGCTTCCTCGGGACGCATGTCTCGAGGCGAAAATTCCCYGGATGGCCCGCTATGCTCGATTTTGCGTTTTTACTTATGAAGTTGATAAATATTAAACCATAAATCGAAAAAATATGGAAAAAATATTTAGAAATTGCTTGTGAAAAATAGAGTGTTGTACTAAAATTTTGTGAATTTTGAAATTCTTTTCATAATTTAATTAATTATTGCAAAATTAATTAAATTGCTGAAAATTCCAAAAATTGCCAAAAATGCTTAGAAAAATTCTAAAAAATTCTAGAAAAATGTTTGTTCCTAGCTCTCTCGATTTGACTTATGTGTTGCGAGGGGTATCTTATCATTGACCGTTTTGGGCTAGGGACAAATGTATGTATCTATAGTGTAATTGGGTCTAACAATGTAAAATAAGACTTATTACATTCTCATATGCTCTAAGGGCTTGTTCAATTTACTTCAGCTTATTTTCAATGCGGTTCGGTTCAATTCAATTCAATTAGACTTAATTATTTTGTTAACTACATTGTTATTAACGATCATAATAATAATAATAATAATAATAATAATAATAATAATAATAATAAAATAATATAATAATAATAATAATATAATAAATAATAATTAATAAATAATAATAAAAATAAATTAAAAACAACAACAACATAACAATAATAATAATAACTTAACGTTCAATTCTTTGCTACTGATTAGGTGTTCCGTTGTTTTCTATTTCGACAACCGTTTCTGCTTGCTCACTGGTTTTCAATGGTGACCATCTCGGGGTCATGTTGTGTCATGTGCTGGGATTGTGGGTGTATAAACAGCGCAATCATGTTGTTCGTGAACCTTCTGAATACTTGCTATCGGTTCGGGATTTCTGCTCGAAAGAGGTTGAAGGGGACAATGCGTAGGACGTGCCCATCTGCGTAATACTAATATTTTGAACATGTTTCTAATAATATAATAATAATAATAAATAATAATAATAATAATAATAATATAATATAATAAAATATAATAATAATAATAATATATATAATAATAATAATAATATAATAATAAAAATATATAATAATATAATAATAATAATAATATAAATTATAATAATAATATATAATAATAATATAATAATAATAATATATATAATAAAATAATAATAAATAATAATAATAATATATTAAAAGTCAAAGGAAAGCTAATAGAATCATATGATCGATATTATATTTTTGGCATCTAATATGATTTAATTTTAACATTGTGTTATAAGGTTTAACTCGAGTCTGTAATTGGTTCTAACAATAGTAAAGCAAGACTAAGTAGGGTGTCTAATAAGCTCTGACAAGGCAAATCAATTTAACAAGTTCAATCAACTCTATTAAGATCAATCTATAATCAATAATACCTTGGGGATCTTTGCAGGGTCATGATCACTTTTCTTATTCACTCATCAATAATCCATTTATGGATTTTTTTCTTGTCCGATTTAACATTTGATTGTTATGGCTGTTATATGATTGATTCATCTACACGATGATCAGATGATTTGATCGTTTGATTGAGAATTGAATCATAATATCTGATCAAGGACTTGTCGGTTTGATTTGATCGTACAACAAAAATCAATGACTTGATCATTCGATTTGAGCATTGAATCACAGGGACTTGTCGATATGATTAGAATTATCTCCACATGATAAGATGATTTGATTGTTGATTTGAGCATCTAACATAGGTCTTGCAATATGATGATCATGTTGCATGAATAAGATGATTGAAGTTTGATTTGAACATATTGATTATTATACTTGATCATAGGACAAATTAATGATAATTCGTCACCTAGCACAATTAAATTGATTTGATCGATTTGACACGAGCATTTATCGTAATAATTGTCATGAACTTGATCATGGCGCAATCATATTAGCGTCAAGTGACTTGATCACTGATAATTATTTGATCGTCTAACTGATCAAAATATTTGTTCATCAGATTTTAAACATAACAAGTGAATCAGTTGAGAGCCAAGTAAAATTGGGTGGATGTTGGTATCAAATTTAAATCTATCTAAAATTTGGATGGATTTTTGAAGTGGGATGCTAGTGCCTTGAGTATATTGTTCTGAGTGGGAGCGTGTAACACCTACCCCCCATCTAAAACATCTTTTGAAAAATCATGGAGCGTTTAGTATAAAATAAGGCATTACCGCACATCTAGGATTACCATTCAAATAGCAAAGCATTGATACCTCAAGAAACAGACATCAAATTGTTTCTTAAAGTGTTGTCAATCGAAAAAATAAATCGAAACTTCAAACCACTATACTTTATTACATCTTCAAAAGTCAAACTTAAGTCTTATTACTAATATCTATTATAGAAGATTCCAGTGTGAGCGATCGCTCCATCAAAGCGCACAAGAAGTTTAGAAAATATAGAGAAAACGCAAGAAACACCAAAGTCCGTAAAAACTGAATAAGCAACCTACTTCACTCCCTTAAAACAAATATTAATTAAATTTTTTATGTTAAAGTAACCTCATAAAACACACTTAGTATCCAAGCTTTAGAATCTCAATCCATTACAATATGAAAGGTGTAATTTCATTTAGTCTTCGAGGTAAGAGAACATTATTTTTATAAGCTACCATTGCAGATTTGAGTCGCCACCCAAAGTTGAGTGTAACCAACAATTAAATGTGGATTAGGTCACCACCCAATTAAATGGGTGTAACACCAAATAGTTCTAGCTTTAGGTGCCAACCCCCCTGTGGGTTGTTAACCAAAGGAGTAAATAAGCCTAGGTCGTGCAAATGCTCTTCGCGAAAAATATAAGACACTGGTCATTCCACAAAATGTCATCAGCTAGGGATCAATCCAAGATGTCTTACATCCAAGTATATATAACACTTCATAAATGACACTGTCCATATATAGAAACCATGCATAGAATTATTGAGGATCATAAATTATGTCATATATTGTTAAATCCACCTTTACAAAATAAAAGGCAACGAAACATAATTTGAATTGCTATGTTTAGTAAAATAGTTACTAAGTATAGCATGACAAATCACAGAACCATACCAAATTCAACAAACACCATTGTAATACATTTTTTAAAACCACCATCAATACAAGCATTCCACCATAAATATGTTGTATGGGTTTAGCAGTCATGACATAGTAACTTACCTATTCAAATTTGTTCACACCACAAGTGATAACTAGTAGTCACCCGTCCTTCAACGTCTCTCTCTTACAACGATAGAATGAATCATATTAGTACATCCCTAAATTATTAACAATTATTTAACCCTCAAACAAAAATACCTATGTAATATGTATAGAATTAATTAAGGAGTAGATTAAACTAGAAGAAATATTTAGTATATATATTTGTTTATATATATATATATATTATAATTAATAGAATAAATTATATAGTATATTATATATAATAATTATTATAATATAAGAATAAAAAAAGACTTGACCGTATGCAAGAGGAATTGATGAGGCTATAAGTAGGTAGCTTTTGTGAAAATTTAGAGTCACAAGAGGCATTCGTATGGCGAAGGGGATTCGAAGTTGAATAACGTCGGTTGAAAGGAAACAACATAAGTATACGTGAAGCAAAGTGTCTATCTATAGGTCACAAGTGCCCCCGAGCAAAGAAAGAAGGCTAAGAAACTGAAGCACCTAAGAAGCCTTACCCCAAGCTTCTCAATGGTGAGAAAGCAATGCTACCCTGCCACAACAGGCAAGGGTGCTCAACAAGTGAGGTGTAGTGAGGCCCAATACACCGGCTCTCAGCTTGTGCATGCTACACAAGATACTACTCCGTTCAAAGACCACGGTCGCCCAAGGCTAAGGAAGGAAGAATGATCAATGTGGATAAAGGGCTTTAACGGCTCCGGAAAACTCTAAGGTCGCCTACTATTGCCAAAGCCTAGTGCTTCTTTGCTTTAATGGACATAAAAGAAATGAACCTTTGGAGAGTGACCTATAGTCTCAGTCCCTATTTGACTTGATTTGCTTTCATTTTCTGTTTTTTGGTTCCTTTGTTGGTTTTTCTTTAGATTTTCTTTTGCGTTTGTTGTAGGATTCCTTGGAAGTAAGTACTTACTACCTTGGATTTCCTTGTATTACTTTCTTTGGTAATGAATAATTACTTTTAATTGCCAAAAAAAAGTATACGTGAAGCATAAAGTAGAATGTCGTGACATAAGGTTTGATATTTATACTAATTGGTGAAGTTTCTAGAGGGTTTGTTGAGATACTATTGAGTTTAAAAGTTATCCCACCTTTTCTGATGGTTAGTTAGAATTTCATACTAATTGGTGAACTTGATTTTAGGAAAACACTCTAGAAATTTCCGGTGAAGTATTTTAAAATAGATAAAATACTATACTTAATTTATAAGAAATTTAATGTTATAAATTGTATAAAATTTTAGGATATTACAATCTACCTCCCTTAAAGATAGCTTCATCCCGAAGCTTGAGCATAACATATTAAACTACTAATATGGTTGAAAAGAAGTTACTACGTAATTTATACTAAGAACTCAAGTTAATCCTATTTTGAGTATTCACATAAATGCTTCTACTATTACATTCTATCCCCCTAAAAGGAAAGTAACGCCCTCGTTACAACATACTTAATTAAATTACTCAGGGTACTTTTGCTTCTTAAGTTCTTCGGATTCCCAAGTAGCTTCTTCTGTCCCATGATTTGACCACAAAACTTTTACAATTTTGGCCTCTCTATTCCTCGTTTCCCTAAACTTCTCATCCAATATTCTTATTGGTTTTTCTTCGTATGTTAATGTTTCATCCAATTCCACCACCTCTGGTCGAACAATATGTGATGGGTCATAGACATATTTCTAAAGTTGGGAAATATGAAAGACATCATGCACATTCGATAACWTAGTGGGAAGGGCTAATCTATAAGCGACTTCACCAATTCTTTCAAGCACCTCATACGAACCAATAAATTTGGGGCTCAATTTTCCCTTTTTACCAAATCTCATCACACCTTTAGTAGGTGAGACTTTTAATKGAGCTTTGTCTCCTAATTCAAATGTTACTTGGCTGCGGTTTCGGTCTGTATAGGACTTTTGTCGATCTTGAGCAGCTTTAATTCTTTCTTGGATGATTTTGACCTTCTCAATTGTGTCTTGTAAATATTAAGGACCCAAAACTACTTTGTCACTTATGTCACTCCAACATAGTGGACTCCTACACTTTCTTCCATAAAGTGC
>SNQN01006475.1:0-38423 GCA_008642245.1 Bassia scoparia | reverse complement strand
GATTACTCATTTGGGGAGACACATTTAGGTGTCTACACCTTTGCAATTGTGCTTTATCCAATTAGAACAAGTAGTTAAGTTCCTTAAAATATTTCTATTTTCCTTAGCTCTTCTACTGACAGTGAACACCATGACCTTGTACACTTAGGTGACATTCAGCCCGTGGCGTATGTATGGCAATGTGTATGCACCAAGTAAAGGCTATTAGGTATACGGATGTTGATTTAGGTACATCCGATTGTATGATATAAAAGTCTAATTCTTCCCCGGCTTAAATTCTATTCAATATAGGTGCATACCTCTCTGCAAACTGCACATTGATTGAACACTACTACTGCATTACTAGCATTATATCAATCTTTTACACCAATATGATTGTAGCTGATGAGAAGTTCTTAAGTAAGATCCCAGGAGGGCTATTCTTGAGTAAGTTCTTGACTAACTAGCTATGACAAAAGCTTGAACCTATATTTTAGAACTAACTATATATGATCTACTAACAGGGAGCTTCAACATGGGTTTTTCGGTTATTCAATCTCATTCCATTCATCCCATTCAATTATTTCATCAATTTCAATTTCGATTACCATGTAAAATCAGAAAATAAAATAATCCAGTAATTAAAGGGAGATTGACAAACCTTATAATTGAAGGTTCTGTGGTACTCAAGAGGGGGGTGAATTGAGTATCCTAGCTATTCGCCTATTTTTCTTTTKTTTTCGGATTGTGTTTGAGGAACAAATTAGGCTGGTTCCTGTAAGCAGCGGAATAAAAGTAAAGTAATAATGAACACAAAGATTTAACGAGGTTCACCCAACTATAGGTTACGTCCTCCTACCCTATGTTCTTTTATTAATCTACTCCGAAAAAAAAGAACACACTCCCTGTTGTTTCCCTACTCCGGGAACCAGCTCACCCCAACACTCACTCCTGAATAGTTGCACTCGATCACACTCGTTAAGTTACCAGACTTGTGTTTGAATACTCACAAACATCACCAGGCTCCAACCCCCTCTGTTGAATGCCTTACAATATCAAAGTTTCTCTCTTTTTGAATTTATTTTCTTAAAAAAAATGGCTAAAAATTAAAGGGGACTTGATATTTTTGGCTCGTTATGCTCTTGTATATAGACATTAAAGTACGTTTTTGTGTGCTTGTGTTGTTTTCTCTCGAACTACATACTCTTCTCTAACCTACGGTGTATGAGAATATGGATAATAATTATGAAATTAGATGAGTATAACATAATAGAATGGGACACCTAATAACTCTAGTTTTACCAAAATACATCGGACATAGATTGTCGGTCAAATGGCAAGATGAGATTTTCATAGGAAGTTATTATCTTATTTGAATTTAAATCACCAAGTGATAGTAATAACCAAGATAAGATAAACTTGTATAGATACTCCTAGCGATAAGTTAACCAACATATTCCTCATGTAGTATCTCCAGCTGACTATTGAGAATATTTTAAATGACACAATTCTTTGAAAAGATTTTAGGAAAATCTTTTCAAAACTGCTGATTATATTCCACGCAAAAGACCCAGCTGGTTCCCCAGCCATGGTTCCCTAGGATGAGTATGTTATGAATTCTGTTTCAAGACTTGTACCAGAATTTATAACATAACTCAAAAACACTTAAGCACTATATACACCCTTACAAACAAATCATGACTACAGCGGACATTACATGAAAAACTATATTAAAACACTTAAGAACTAATTCTTTTATTCTTCATTGTAATCTTCAAGACTTTGGAGCTCCTTGAATTATTTAGTTTTAAAGGACCATCATTCTTCTTGAAATGGCTTCGAAAAGGCTTCCATGCTCTAAGTCTTGGAATCAACTCAATGTACTGCACATGAACATGGTTAAAGCACAAATAAGAGTATATGACCACTTTCATCACGAACCTATTATATAGCAATATTAGGAAACAGTTCTTCCTATGTTCCCACCATACAAGTAGAACATTTATTCACTCAGTGTTCCCTTAAGGAGATAAAATAGTTTCAGCAATAAACTCATATAAGTATTTAAGTTTCCGAGAAACATTATTCTTTAATAGCTGGTTCCCAGATCAATATTCATGGGTTAAAATTCTGTTTCCTGAAGCTGTTTTCATCACTCAAATATTAGGACTAACAGATAATAATGCTAAAAAAAGGCTTCAATGGTATCGAATACCCTTCCAGATCGCTATGAATAATTATGTTAACGTGTGCGATGCCTTATCAACCCCTAAGCAACATTTGAATCAGGCGATACACAAATCAAAATTGCATTAATAACGAACTTAAAGTAGATTCAATTCCAACTTTAAAAAACACAAAATAAATCAACCAATTTTCAATTCAATTACAAAAAAGTAACGATGAACTAAAAGTCAAAGAAACTTAATGAGAACAAATTCAGCAAGTTCTAGAAAGTGATTGTTACTTGGAAGAGGCTTGATTAAAGAGATTCAAGATTAGAAATTGTTTTTGTAGGCAGTGTCAATGATAAGGAGCATTATTCGAAGTGTAGTAGTAATGTAAGCAAAGAATAAACTGGAGCGGGTTTTTTCTTTTGTGGGCGAAACTTCTTGCAATTAATCAAATATTGTCAGGATGAGTTAACGTTGTTTCCGTTATCTTATAATTTCTTTAGGACCAATTGAAATCAACTTAATGGAACACTTCGTATACGAACGCGTCACAATTGAATCAAAAATTCTATTTGAAGCCATTTATTCAAAGCGTTTTTGAAGAGCGTAGCTGTTCTATATATAATAAAATCGATTATATTGAAAGACCGCTTTCAATAGAATGAAATCACGACATTTTATTGTTCAAAAAACCACTTTGATAATCGTATTAATGAAAGCACTTTTACAAAACTCTACTTTCCTTTAAGCTTAAAGGGCTAAATCTTGCGTAGTTAAAGAGCATAAGATACTATTAGAGATAATTCTAGAGAATTGAGATGTTGAAACCTAGAAGGACTAATGGACATCAAATAACATGTATTACAGAACAACCCCCCTTGGAGTCCATTGCATGAAATAAGTGCACTCATTAAAACTAAAAAAGAACCCTGTGGCAAAACCTTGTGAAAGAAAAAGGAGTACATTATTCATTAATACGCATAGGATTGATGCAGTGCCTCATGATTAAAAACTCTTACCAAAGAAAACCAAATGTTGGGAGAAAAACCATGGTTAAAAAAAATAAGTATAGCGCGCATTTAACTCCCCTCATTGAAACATCAATTGAGATCTTTGAGACGGCTCATTCCAATTCGATGAACTAGCTTCTTGAATATAGCTGTTCGAAGAGCTTTAGTGAACAAATCTACCAAATTCTCATTTGACTGAACCTTGTGGACTATCACGTCGCCATTCTTTTGCAGATTATGGGTATAGWAAAACTTTGGTAAGATTTTCTTTGTTCTATCACCTTTTATGTACCCTTCCTTGAGTTGTGCAATACAAGCTGCATTATCGTCATACAGAACTGTTGGAGCTTGCTTCTCAAATGACAATCCACTATCTTTATGTATATGTTGGATTAAAGATCTCAGCCATACGCATTCACCACTAGCTTCATGAATTGCTAAAATCTCTGCATGGTTTGATTAAATCGCTACAATGGTTTGCTTCATTGAATGCCAAGAAATGGCAGTGCCACCATATGTGAATATGTATCCAATTTGTGATTTCCCACCATAAGGATCAGATAAGTACCTTGCATCTGCAAAACCAATTAACGCTTCTTTGGACATGTTAGAAAAATATAATCCCTTGCCTTTTGTACCTTGGAGAAAACGAAAAATGTGCTTTACCCCATTCCAATGTCTTCGGGTAGGACATVAGCTAAACCTTGCTAATAAATTAACTGAAAATGATTTATCAGGCCGTGTATGACTAGCAAGGTACATCAATGCCCCTATTTCACTTAGCTATGGTACTTTAGCACCCAAAATTTCATCATTACTTTCCCAAGGACGAAATGGGTCATTATTTAAATCAAGTGACCTCACTACCATAGGAATGGTTAATGGATGTGCCTTCCAACCTGGGTCCTTCCCTACATTTTCAAGGTGGAACGAGCCGACATTCGCCCCTCAACGCAATGCAACATACACAACAACACAAGACGATTAACGTCGTCTTAGAGGTTTAAATACATGCATTGCATATAGTTAGCAAGTTGGCTTTTGCAAATTGTAGTCAAAGCTCGGCATTAACAAATGAGCTATGTCTAGAGTCATACACAAGTGTAGGCGTATTTACACAAACGCTCGAGTCTAAACTAGAATCGAGTCAAGTTAAGCAAAAGTCAACAAATWAGTCTAAGTAGGTCTAAGCTAACTCCTAAAATCAACAAATGCAAAGCTAGGGTCACCCCCATTCCTTACAGGCGACAAGTACATCTACTGCTCACGYCAAGTTSAAAAGCCGAGTGACGCTAGCACCTGCAAGGCAGACTCGTCTAGTAACTCATCAGGAGAAGAAACTACAGAAGAGGTCCCTGGTACGGTAAACTAAGTCGAAGGTCCAGGTTGAGAACGGGAAGTCAAAGCGCCGCCCGCGAAACCTCGTTCCCAACGAGGTCGAAGCTCCACCTCTATTAGAAATCGGTCTTATCCGTGCATCACCGTTGACGTCAACATCCTCCTCGTCACCCTAACGAACATGCAAAAGGATTTTCAAGTCAAAAACATGTTCTTGACCATGCAAAGAATTAAAATTACGAGATTTGGTGCACTTACCGAGTCTCTCAGCTGACAATAGGAGTGTCTCCAGGCATCTATTACTCCCGAGGCATCTGTTTCGCAAGATAAGCAAGTCAGCACATGAGTGAATACTAGCATGAAAATACAGAATCAAACAAGTAAGTTTCCCACCTCGACCAGCTCCAGGGGCATCGAGTTCAGAGCGGCCTAGCAACCGAAGGAACTCGTCCAGCCAGGGACGTCCTCATGCAGCAAAGGGGATCTTCACCGAGGTCGTTAATCAGGCTGCACAGCCAAGTCAAAGTTTAGTGCACAACTACGGAAAGCAAAATCACTATACAAAGAAAAGTGTGGATAAGAAAGACTCATACCTCAGCAACTAACTCGACTCGGGGGGCTAAATCGCTCCTCAACGAACACACGCATAGGCGTTCTAAAGGTTTCCCGAAGGTACTCAAGAGGGGGGTGACATTTAGGCTATTAAAATTTTGATGTGTACTGTTTAGTAGAGTTAGACCAGTTGACTGGCTCGCAGACGGAATAAGTGTTAACAGTACACAGCAAACAATATCGAGCAATAATAATAAAGACACACAAATTTAACAGGTTCACCCAACTCTGGCTACGTCCTCCTACCTAGTCACTTTTATTAATTCTATTCCGAAATAACAAAGCAAATTCACTACAATTACGGGAACTCACACATACAATTGTCACCCCACACTGAACCCAGTGTCTTAAATCGCACTTGAACTCAACAAGCCTCCGCTATGAATATCAATAGCTACCCAATCACTAACCCCTTCGTTGGTAATTCAACTCAACTTTCTTTTCTCTCAATTACTCACTTCATGAGTTTACAAGAGTATTTGATCGCTCAATGTGTGTGCACTCTTGTGTATGAACGTTACTTCTTGCTTGATCTAGGCTTCGACTCTTGCTTTCTCTTTCTCCAAATATACCCTTTAAGAACGTGAGAGAAGTGTCAATTCGTGAGTCTATATGCATGGATATTATAGCCAGAGCCTAGCAATACAGTGATGCAAACGTATAATATAGAGAGTAAATAAAGATAATATCTACTTATATTTTAGGAAGTTCATAAGATATTATTCCATACAAGATGATATAATATCTTATGTCACTTTAATTTCATCTTAGATATTTACCATCTATCAAAAAACAAATTCCCTATTCCAGATGATTCTTGAAGTTCCATTAAAACCGTTTTTAAGAAAAACTTTCTCCAAAAAAATATTTTAAGAAATTACACTTGCAAAAATCTTTCTTGCTCGACAAGATTATCCGCATTGTGAGTAACAGTACAGACTGTTCTCCCGACTGGTAGGTCAAAGTTCACCAGACCAACTGGTTTAGTCGCATTACATCCTAAGAGAGAAGAAGTTCGAAGCCCCAATGCCCATCAACCGAATGAATACAAAGCACGCAAACAAACACATTCATGCACTTAACTGTATAACAAGAAGAATTCATTCTAATCCTATAACTAATCTTCAATGTTCTTCAACTTTTCGAACTTCTTGATCTCAATATAAGACTTGATCTTCTGCGAGTCTTCCCTCTGAAGGACTTTGCTGCTTAATAGTTGGACATTCCTTTTATAGCCAAAAACACACATATAGCAATTTTGCTACAAGTATAACTTTAGCATACATGTCACTTCTTTTCAAGTGATAACTAGGAAACAGCAGTAATCTCAGCTGTTTAGACCCAGCATGTATTCATCACGACCATTGTACTTGGTTCTTTGTAACTGTTTTGTCATCACTCAAAACACTAGGGAACTCAACGAAATTCCCCCTTTTTGATTTGATGATTCTAATATCCCTGTGAGAAAGTTCGCTGCAAACAACAAGTTAGATAAGAAACAGACTGATCTATGGGCACTATTTTTTGCGTTTTCATTTTTTCAATTTTTCTTTATGTTTTTTCGACTCGTAAAGTGGAAACAAACCAAACTAACTTAGTTATTTCCAATAAAAAAGCCACATAAAAACAAAGACTCCAGTAATCATCATTCTTTAAGAGAATCATCCACATTTGTATATGAGGACGTCGACTATATTAAAACTACAACTATGACTAACTAATCATCTAAGCGTAGACAAAGGCTTCCATAGATACTCTATATTTCCCCTTTTGGCATCAAAAATAAGCATTTCACGGAATTAAATAACATGCAATGATATCGTTTTCAACCTCTAATGAGGTGAGCATCGATATCATCTCAATTTTTATACCAGATAACTGCATAGCCTGTTAGTTTCTCAGCAGTCTCACAATCCCAAAACAGGATAAACAGCAAGTAATAAAGTCAAGCAGAGTCAAACAAGAACCGAAATTACAGCCAAACTGTCATGTAAAATGGCTGGAAGAACAGATAACCAAAAGCAGTTCAAAATAGGGGAGGAACAGAAGCTAGAACAAATCATCAACTCATCATCATCATCTTCTTCATCCTCCATCTCGTCCTCTGAAGCATCAGGATCAGAACCTTTATCATCCTCATCATCCTCAGGTTCTTCATCATCATTATCATCATTGTCTTCTTCATCCTGACTTCCATCTGCAGAAGAGTGGGTGGATTCCTCGAGGTCAATTTKTTCATCTTCCTAAGACTGCTTTGCAACTGATCCCTTAGTAACAGAACCCTGACTAGTAGCAGCAGTTGATGTATGTCCAGCAGCAGCAGACACAGTAGTCTGAACAGTAGGAGTGATCTCAACCTTCTGACCAGCACCAACAGCTACCTMTCTTGTTGTTCCCTCAGCCTTCATCCTAGCAACCCAATCTCAAGTCTCATTCAACTTATCCTCTAAGCWCCCTTGCCTCTCAGTGAAGGAAGTGGTCAAGCCATGCACCATTTTCACTAGCATCTCCAATGTTTTATCCTGCTTCTCAATCTTGCCAAATAGTGGAGTGAGATCAGTAGATGTATTGGTCTCCTCAACCTTCCTTTTCTTAGCAAGAGGTTCTTTCTTTTCCTGCTTAACTGGTGAATCTCCAACATTGCACAGCTTGTCTCCCTTGATGTCCAATCCCTTTTGGCGCAGAATTTTCAATGAGAACTTCTGTGTAGGGATGGTTTCACCACTGAGAGTGTGACCTTCCTTAATCAAGATCCCAGAGATAAGGGACCCATAGGCTAGAGAGTGAGGGGGAGCATTTTCATATTCTTCATCATAAGGTAAATRAGAACCATATCCATGATCCTAACTGACCCTCTACCCTGTGACTTTGGAATCAAAACTTTCTGACATATTGAATGCAAAATCTTCATAATAGGTTCCCGAAGACTAGTGGTCTTGATGTAGGATTTTATAGATGCGAATATAGCGGAATTTCAGGAAACGATTTCCTAACATCTATCTCAGGATCATATTCACAAACAAACATATGAATTATATAATAAAGTGGATTAGAATATACAACCTTTGTAGCGTGAAATCCACAAGTATGTGCGAAAAGATAATCTCGAGAGCTCCAAATGTTGCTCCTCTACTTAGTCCACCAGAATCAATTGAACACCAACGTTTGCTAGAACGGAAGAGATGAACTCTTGCTTTTACTGGTTTCCAATTAAGAGAGAATGATGGAGAGAGTTTGAAATATTCTGAATACTGTAAACAAACTACGTTATTCTCTCTTTTACTGATATTATATTCTATATATAATATCAGTAACCTAGGTCAAAAAATCTGATTCTCTTGTTAACCTAATTGGATTACTGAATCATACTCTTTATGGGCCTGAGTAATATATTGTTCAACTGATTCTTTTGTGTTACCTTATTGGATTAATTATATTAGCTGTCGTCCAATCAATATGGACCCACCAATTATAGTTATTCTCTAGCAAGTAAATATAATTTCTAATAATAATTAACTTTATTATCTTCATAAATATCCTATATATATATTTAGTAATTGTCAGAAATGTCTAAGGACATATTCCTTCAATCTCCCACTTGTCCGAAGACAATTGCACAATTATAAATTCCTTAAGTCACTTAATGTGAAATTTGATAACACAATGTTATTTCTCAAATTATGTTTCTTGATCTTCGAGTTCGAATTGTTCAACTAAGGATTAACCATTTAATCCTATTCCGCATGGCCATGCAATTTTCAATTCTCGCTCATCAAGAGGCCTACACGCCAATCCTATTAAATAGGAGGACTTATTCATTCTTGTATGACCATAACTCCTACTCAATTTTAGCCCACCTGATCACTGCTTTTATAGCCTCCAATTACGGCACGACGTTTAACAGCATCAAGGTTAAACTAATTATAATGTGGTGATTAAGACATACTCATGTCTAAGGAATCCACTAAATATAAGGATTTGATTCTACCCTTTAGAATCAGATTAGGTTAAGTCTCAATGCATCAGGTATGCATCTATACAATCGATTAAACATCTCCATGTTTCCATAGCCCATGGAACCAAGCTATCAATTAATTATATGCCAATCTTTAATAAACCACTTATGTCCAATTTAGTGATTTAGATCAGGGACATTAGATAACATGTGGTTTCAGTTCACTTTATAGGGTTCCATTATCGAAACGTTTTCGATAATCCTATTGAAAACACAAATTATTTGGACATTTTATTTAATACTAAACCAAATAATTAAATAAGGAACAAACCATTTATATTATTGATAAACATTCAAAACATATCATTCATAGAATTCTTTACAATTGTAAACATGAAGTAAACAACCTAAAGACATTCTCCTATATGCTTAAGCCCCATAGACCTGGTATGACTCTCATGCTTCGGTTGAGGGAGTGGTTTAGTCAATGGATTTGCTATGTTATCCGTAGTATCAACTTTGCTTACTATTACATCCTGTCTTCCGACAATTTCTCGAATGAGATGGAATTTTCTTTCCACATGCTTAGATTTTTGGTGAGATCTAGGTTCCTTGGATTGAGCAATAGCACCATTGTTATCACAATACAACTCGATGCCATTCTCGATGCTAGGAACCACACCTAGTTCACTAATGAACTTTTTAATCCAAACAACCTCTTTTGTTGCATCAGCCGCTACTATGTACTCAACCTCTGTTGTAGAATTTGCAACTGAACTCTGCTTGGAACTCTTCCAGCTCACTACTCCTCCATTTAGACAAAATATGAAAGAAGATTGGGATCGAAAGTCATCTTTGTCAGTTTGGAAACTTGCATCAGTGTATCCAGTAACAACCAACTCATTAGCTCCACCATATACCAGAAATTTATCCTTTGTCCTTCTTAAGTACTTGAGGATATTTTTCGCTGCTTTCCAGTGTGCATCTCCTGGATTGGACTGGTATCTGCTGCATACACTCAAAGCATATGCAACATCTGGTCGAGTACATAACATAGCATACATGATGGATCCTATTACGGATGCATAAGGAACATTACTCATACTTATGACCTCATCAGGACTCGATGGGAACTGAGTCTTGCCAAGTTTAGTGCCATGTTGCATGGGAATAAACCCTCTTTTGGAGCTTTCCATTTTGAACTTTGTAAGAATCTTATCAATATAAGTCTCTTGACTTAGTCCAATAAGTCTCCTTGATCTATCTCTATAGATTTTATTCCCAATATGTACTCGGCCTCTCCAAGGTCTTTCATGGAGAAATAACTTTTAAGCCATTGCTTGACCGACTCAAGCATGGTTTTGTCATTCCCTATGAGAAGTATGTCATCTACATACAAGACCAGAAAAGTAATATTGCTCCCACTTAACTTCTTGTATACACAAGATTCCTCTTCATTTCTAAGAAAACCAAACTCTTTGACTGCCTCATCAAATCTGAGGTTCCAACTCCTTGATGCTTGCTTCAATCCATAAATGGATCTCTTAAGCTTGCAAACCTTCCTTGGATTTTTCGGATCTTCAAAACCTTGAGGTTGTGTCATGTACACATCCTCTATTAAGAACCCATTCAAAAAAGCAGTTTTAACGTCCATTTGCCATATTTCAAAGTCATGAAAGGCAACAATCGCAAGGATTATTCTAATGGATTTCAACATGGCTACTGGAGAAAAAGTTTCATCATAGTCTACACCATGAATTTGTTTGAAACCTTTTGCTACCAACCTTTCTTTGAAAACACTAATGTTTCCATCCTTGTCTTTTTTCAATTTCAAAATCCATTTGCATCGAATGGGTTGTACCCCATCAAGCAAATCAACCAAGTCCTATACTTGATTTTCAGACATGGAAATCATTTCAAATTTCATGGCCTCAAGCCATTTTTCGGAGTTAGGACTCTCCAAAGCATCTTTGTGACTAGTAGGCTCTTCTGATTCTAACATTGTTATTTCAGAGTTTTCTGTCAAAAGGAAATCAATATATCTTCTTGACGGAATTATTGTCCTACTAGACCTACGTTGGGGAACAACAGGAGAATTTTCTACCTCAATAGGTTGAGTGACTTCGCATGGATTATCTCCACGTGGGGCGGTAGGAGGTAAATGCGTTGAATGCATTGCCTCCTGGGCATTTTCATGCTGGGGCACCTCTGATGAGGTGTTAACCTCATCCGTTTGTTGCTCATCTCGAACTTCTTCGAGATATACATTACTCCCACTTGTATTTCTAGAAATAAATTCCTCTTCTAGAAAAACACCATTGCGAGCAACAAACACTTTGTTTTCGCTTTGATTGTAGAAGTAGTATCCCTTTGTCTATTTTGGGTAACCCAGAAAAAGACATTTGTCGGGTTTAGGTGCTAGCTTATCAGAAATTAAACGTTTTACATAAGCTTCACAACCCCAAATCCTTAGAAAAGACAACTTTGAAGCATTTCTCGTCCACATCTCATATGGTGTCTTTTCCACTGCTTTGGAAGGTGCTCTGTTAAGTGTGAATGCAGCTGTATCCAATGCAAATCCCCAAAATGAAACAGGAAGTTCAACAAGACTCATCATTGATCGAACCATATCCAATAGAGTTCGATTCCTCTTTTCAGAGACGCCATTCAATTGTGGTGTCCCTGGTGGAGTCAATTGTGAAAGTATGCCACGATTTTTCAAATGATCATTAAACTCTTGAGACAAGTATTCACCACCACGATTGGATCGCAATGCTTTAATCTTCTTCCCAAGTTGGTTCTCTACTTCATTATAGAATTCCTTGAACTTTTCAAAGGACTCCGACTTATGTCTCATGAGATAAACATATCCATATCTGCTTACATCATCAGTAAAGGTTATAAAGTAATTGTAACCACCCCGAGCCACTGTACTCATAGGTCCACACACATCTGTATATATGAGAGCTAAGAGATCATTGGCCCTTTCACTTGAACCTGTGAAAGGTGACTTTGTCATTTTCCCCATCAAACAAAACTCACAAACACCAAATGATTCAAAATCAAATGATTTTAGAATTCCATCTTTATGAAGTTTCTCTATGTGTTTTGAACTTATGTGGCCTAATCGACAATGTCATAGATAAGTGGGGTTTGAATCATTTGTTTTACGTTTCTTGCTGTCCATGTTATAGATGTGGGTTTCTAACTCTAGCACATACAAACCATTCAATAATTTAGCTGAAACATAGAACATATCATTCAAATACGCAGAACAACAATTAATCTTAATAGCAAATGAAAAACCTTTCGAGTCCAAAACCAGAATCGAAATAATGTTCTTGGTGATGGCAGGAACATAATAACAATTATTGAGTTCTAAAATTAAACCAGAGGGTTATTTCAAAATATAAACTCCTACAGTTAACGCAGCAACTCTTGCTCCATTGCCCACTCGGAGATCCACCTCACCCTTGCTTAAGCTTCTACTTCTTTTTAGACCCTGCACATTACAAGTAATGTGAGACCCACAACCAGTATCAAATACCCAAGAAGAAAAAGTAGCTAAATTAACTTCAATAACATATATAAAT
Organism: Bassia scoparia; assembly: GCA_008642245.1. NCBI lineage: Eukaryota > Viridiplantae > Streptophyta > Magnoliopsida > Caryophyllales > Amaranthaceae > Bassia > Bassia scoparia. The sequence goes on along the minus strand of SNQN01006475.1, from coordinate 25,762 downwards.
GAAGATGAAGCACCATTCTTCTTTTCTTCCAGATAGACAGGGCAGTTCCTCTTCCAATGGCCAATCTTGTGGTAGTGGTAGCACTCATGTTGTGCTGCTACTTTAGCCTGTGGAGTGGCTTTCGGTTTGGAAGAGTCATTCTTGCCCTTCCCTTTAGGACCCCCTTTCTTCTTGAACTTCTTAACCTTTCTGACCATAAGAACATCTTTCTTTGCAGGTTCAGTAGGTAAGCTCCTTTCAGCCTGAACAAGCATGCCATGCAACTCTAGCAAGGTAGCTTCCCCTCCTTGCATATAAAAATTCAAACGGAAAGCCTGAAAAGTTTCTGGCAAGGATCAGATCACTATATCAGTTGCCAACTCTTTGGGATAGGGAAAACCCAGTTTCTCCATGACCTGGAAATGTCCAATCATAGCGAACACATGGCGTCCGACGGGTTTTCCTTTTTCCAGTTGACATTCCAGAAGCTTACAATTAGCTTCAAATCTCTCTAATCGAGCATTCTTTTCGAACATTGTTCGAAGCTGCTGGATTATTGTGTAGGCATCCTGATTATTAGAACGTTTTTGATAATCATGTTCCATGGAAGCAAGCATTAAGCATGTTACTTGCATAGAATTTTCCTCGAGAGTTTGTCAAGCTCTTCTTTCTGCATAAAGTTGCAGTTTCTGGTAGGGGTTCAGGGAGTGGAGTGTCAAGAACACTTTCCCTTCCTTCAGCTCTGAGAACAATTCTCACAGCCATCTCCCATTTGAGGAAGTTGTTTGCATTCAATTTATCCTTTTCCAAGATAGAGCGTAAATTACAAGCAGAAGTGTTGTTGTTGTTGGTTGAACTAGACATGATTTCTACAACAATGTAATAAAGCAAAATTAATAGTTTATCAATAAACAAGTCTAATAATTTATTCAAAATTTGGAATCCCCTATTTGAATAAATAATAACCAAGATCCTCTCCCACTACAATCAAACGGACTTTGGCCCTGCCTTTAACAATAGTAGTTAAGGTAAGTAAACGTTTTACTAATTATAACTTATTATAATTCTTGGTAGATTGATTAAAAACTCTTTGTCCAATACTATCTCTTAGTTTCAAAACCCAAAACTTTGTCTTTTGAGGATTTTTTTGAGTCAAACCAAACATTAACATGTAAATTTTCAAAAAGCCTACCCCATGTCCCAAGAATTATGAGCAATACCTCGCTTTCGCAGAACCTATTACTCATTATCAAAGGCTTATAGGTGTTGTTTGGAAAAACAATTGAACTCAATATTATTAATGGGGATTTAAGTTTATTAACATGGTTAATCATTAGTGAACAAATGACATTTTTAACCAAAAATTAAACTTATGCAAGCAAATATTAAAATTAAATAAATGCTCAAAGCTTAATAAAAGCATGAATAAACAATGATCTAGTATGGCCCATATAATAGAAAAGTTTCTAATCTTCATGAAGTTTCCTTGATTCTCCATTGATCACCTTTCCTTGAAACTCCTTTCAACTTGATTATTTGATTTGAATGAAAATGAAAATGAAAATAAATATAAATTTATATTACATTCAAAATTAACGATGCGTAGATTGTATTTAAATTACATTCAAACCAAACGATTCGCAGATCGTATTTTCTATCCTAATTTTGTGCCATACTAGTCATTACATGTCAAGAATAATATCAAATATTATAAATGACACAAAATATGCAATATATCAAAATATAAATCACTTTCATCAAAATGCTATGAATAAATTACTTAGCACATAAAATATTCTTTATCATTAGTCAAACTAATTAAGGAAAATTTTCATTATTTTAATTCAATTAAGACTCAAAAGGCAATTAATCATAAATTTGCACATAACATTTGAATATATATTTCTTTTTTTTGTTTATTTAAAACCTGAGCTGATCAGACCCGCTGGCCCAACCCAGCCCAGCACGCAGCCCAACATTTCGGGCCTGCTCACTCTGTTTCTCATGAGAACAGAAAGCAGAGGCAGCAGCCCTCTGTTTCACGCAAGTGATGCAACCGCAGCAATACAGCCTCGACAGGAACAACGACCACCATGGGAGGAAGCGCAACCCTTGCGCCAACAGTCGCTGCTCGTTACCAGCCACCACAACTGCTCATTACGGCTCCCACGTAACCCAGATTTTCGAATTTTTGTTCGAAATTTCTGGAAATTTTTGAAACAAAAACAACTTCAAAGTTTGTTTCAAAATTTCTGGGTTACATTCCATCATTTTCGAATCAATTGTTTGGGTAATTTCGAATAATTACGAACTTAAAATCACTTGTATTTTCAAAGCAATTTTCGTGTATAACAATTTTATAAAATGGTGATTTTCGAACAAATTCGAATCAATTGAAAACACAACTTGTGCAATAAACTAATGATTTACAGTAAACATATGTTTTTCGCATGTAATTTTCAATCGAATGAACAATTATCAAGCTTTAACAATTAAAAGCAAATTCATGTTTTTGCAATTCAAACTGAAACAAACCAAAGCCCTCTCAAATTTCGTCTCAAAGTGTTGAATTTGTTGGAAAACATTTCGATTTTTATCCCCTGTTTGTTCGAACAGATTTTGCCTTTTCTTTTTCTTTTTTTTTTAAATAAAGGAATTTCCGAAAAATTCCATGCCAAATAAAATCAGATTTTTATTATTTAAAAAACTCAAAAAAAAATTATAATTCAACCATTAAAATCAAATTTTAATTGTGCAAATTTACCAATTATATGAGTCCTCCCCTAATTGAATCAAAAATAATGAAAATCACATACAAATTATAATCATATGAATCTTATGAATTAGGCTAAACTGATACCACTGTAGGATTTTATAGATGCGAATTTAGCGGAATTTCAGGAAACGATTTCCTAACATCTATCTCAGGATCATATTCACAATCAAACATATGAATCATATAATAAAGTGGATTAGAATATACTACCTTTGTAGCGTGAAATCCACAAGTATGTGCGAAAAGATAATCTCGAGAGCTCCAAATGTTGCTCCTCTACTTAGTCCACCAGAATCGATTGAACACCAACGTTTGCTAGAACGGAAGAGATAAACTCTTGCTTTTACTGGTTTCCAATTAAGAGAGAATGATGGAGAGAGTTTGAAATATTTTGAATACTGTAAAACAAACTACGTTATTCTCTCTTTTACTGATATTATATCCTATATATAATATCAGTAACCTAGGTCAAAGAATCTGATTCTCTTGTTAACCTAATTGGATTACTGACTCATACTCTTTATGGGCCTGAGTAATATATTGTTCAACTGATTCTTTTGTGTGACCTTATAGGATTAATTATATTAGCTGTCGTCCAATCAATATGGACCTACCAATTATATTTATTCTCTAGCAAGTAAATGTAATTACTAATAATAATTAACTTTATTATCTTCATAAATATCCTATATATATATTTAGCAATTGTCGGAAATGTCTAAGGACATATTCCTTCACTCACATCTTCCCATGGTGCTTGAGGAATGGGAAAAGGAAGGAGATACCCTTGAGGCAGATTGTGTCCCTTAGCCTTTTGACACACAACACATCTTTAGATGATGAATTCAACATCTCTCTTGAGCCGTGGCCAATGGAAGTAGTCACTCACAAGTTGGACTGTTTTATCCATGCCAAAGTGTCCGGCTAAGCCTTCTTCATGGAACTCCTTGATTAAGGACACTCTAAGGCTAGATTTAGGGATACACAAGTTGTTTCCTTTGAAAAGAAAGCCATTTAAGATGTGATAATACTTAAAGGGACGATTAGAACACTTAGAAAAGATTTCAGCAAAATCGGAATCATCTTTGTATCTAGCTTTGACTTTATCAATTCCAAGGACCTTGGCTTTGAAAGAATTGAGTAGAACATACCTCCTGGACAATCCATCTGCCCCTTTATTCGTCACTCCTTTCTTGTGTTTGACCACAAAATGATAAGCTTGCAAATATTCCACCTATTTAGCATGCCTAGATTGGAGTTTCTGCTGACTTTGAAAATATTTGAGGGCCTCATGGTCCGAATGCAATATGAATTCTTTGGGCAGAAGATAATGCCTCCAATGCTCAAGGGCTTGAATCAAAGCAAAGAACTCCTTGTCATAAGTTGGATACTTCCTTTGAGCCTCACGAAGTTTCTCACTGAAATACGCAAGGGGCCTCCCATTTTGGGATAAAACGGCTCCAATTCCAACTCCACTAGCATCACACTCCACTTTAAATACTTCATTGAAATTTAATAGAGCATGGATAGGAGCATTTGTAAATTTGGCCTTAACCTCCTATAAAGCCTTTTGTGCTTCAGAATTCCATTCGAATCTTTTGAGCTTTGTTAATTCGGTTATGGGAGCCATGACAGAATTGAAATTGGACACAAATCTCTTATAGAATGATGCAAGACCATGAAAACTCCTCACTTGTGTCACATTGGTAGGCACGGGCCAGTTTTGAATAGATTCAATCTTCTTCTCACCAGCTTTGATACCTTCAGATGACACTTTGAACCCTAGGAATATTACTTCCTTTGTGAAGAAATGACATTTCTCCAAGTTTCCATAGAGATTTTCATTGGATAGAACTTCAAAAACCTGTTTCAAATGTTCAACATGTTCTTCCTCATTTTTTCTATAAACGAGGATGTCATTAAAATACACCACAACAAAATAACCAATAATGTTTCATAATCTGATTCATCAATCTCATGAAAGTAGAGGGTGCATTGGACAATCCAAAGGGCATAACAAGCCACTCATAGAGCCCTTCTTTTGTTTTAAAGGTCGTTTTCTACTCGTCCCCTTCAAATATTCCGATTTGGTGATAGCCACTTCGCAAATCAATCTTGGAAAACACTTTTGCACCATGCAATCATTTAGTTGAGGTTTGGGAAATCGATACTTGATGGTTATTTTATTAATGGCCCTACTATCAACACACATTGATAGCCTGTCGTTTAGGCTACCAAAGATAAATATCCTATCACGGTCTTACTAAATAGTAGTAGGACAAGAAAGGGTCGAACCCACGGGAAAGGTGTTATACACCGGGATTGTTCTCGAGCAACAAGCTAAACCAAAATTGGGTTAATGGTGATGTCACAATCACTACTAACCTAAGGTGAATTACAATCAATTAACGAGACTAGGATTCAGGTTTCACCACACATAACACACATGTAACAAACAAACGCAAGAAATGAGGCATTCGAACACGTATCAACCGACAAGGGGAGACTTTCAAAGGTCCTAACCACTCTCTCAAGCTAGCAAGGAGAACCTCATTTACAATCCAAGTCCTATTCTCATGGCTTGGTTACAAGTTTGGTTTAAGCACAAAAGTCACGAAAGCTAGTAACATCCCTAGAATCCGGCCCCTACTCACATGGTTCCTTCATCTAAGTAGCTAGGAGGAGTTCACCTAAGAGTTCAACTCTTGTTCCTTCGACTAAGGTCCCTAGAAAAACCACCATGGTAGCTTAGCATGGTAATTAGCAATTACACCTCCTATACCACACAAGTCATGGTCAAAACCAACAAAAACCTCAATCAAACAATGAAAATTACATGGTGAAATGTGGGTTTCACCCAAACCCTGGAATAAACTACTCACAATCCATTAAAAACATGACAACAACAATTTAGAGTACATAATATGTAAATTCAAAGTTCAAATCAATAACAATAACAATTTGAAAGTAAATAATCAACAAATATTAACATAACAAGTACTAATAATTCAAACAAAGTAATTGAACAAGAAATTAGAAGAGAGAGAAAATTACAAGAAGCTTGAACCTTGCTAATTATGGTGAATTCACTTGACAATGCTTTAAAGTTGAGAATCAAAGTAAAACAATACAAGAAATTTGAGAGGAGATTGAAGAACTAAGTTAACCTAAGTGAGAGAAACTATTACTAGAACTAAGCTTGAAAAATGAAAAGTGAATGAATCAATCTTGCTGCCCAAAAATCAGCCAAAATAGACCAGAATTCGTGGCCCAAACAGTGCGCACGGGCTCGAGTTCGGGTTGGCAGCTTGCCTGTCCGACTTCAAAGTAGCATAACTTTCTCTTATCGGAATTGGTCTTGTGACCACTTGTTTCGAAACTCTCGAGACGTACTTTCACCTCCAATTAGAATCACCTCAATCCAATCATTAGGTAAAAAGATATCTTCATTTGAAACCACACCTAAGCGCGAAAGGCTTCCAAAAGTAATCCAAAAAGAGCCTAAAATATACAAAAACACAAAAACTACCCGTGAAGAATTAGTGTGACCAAAATGAGTCAAAAACATGCAAAATAACAATATTATGCTTCAAAAACATAAGAAAATAAGCACTTAAATACACCTAAAATATGTACAAATAACGACTCATCAAACTCCCCCAAGCTAAGTTGTTGCTTGTCCCCAAGCAACCAAATATGGAACGGGAGGAGAAATGAAAGTGTCCCTCGGGAAGAGGAAACTCAACATGACTTAAACTCTAACACTAGACTCTATTATGCATGTGAACGGACACTTACTCAAATGACGAGAACAACGACCTCGACTAGCAAACTAAAGAAATGACCAAAGATAGTTAAAGGTTCAGACTAAACATGGCAAAACCAACCCCCTCCCATGATCAAAGCAACTCCTCAAGGTACTCGTATGACATAAAGCTCACTCCGTGAGGGAGTATTCAAAGATAAGAGTAAGAAGAGGATGAACGGTCTCTCGTACATCCCGTGAGTGGTGCTCGCTCAATAGGCTTGACTTGTGACTTTTAATGCAACTTGGAATCAAGTGGTCTTTTCGGGGTTGTAATTGGGCTTTGGTGAAGATGTGGAAAGGCTTTTAATGTGGTGGTAAACCTAAGAGAAGCATTTACAACCAAATATCGAACCAAACCAAGAAAAATTATCACTATGCATCGAAAAAAACTCCAGAAAGACATACACGGCTTACTAACCGAGGCACAAAACTATACAAGTGCCTAAAATCAAACAAAGAAGAAGCAACTAATTATTTACATCTACTAACAACATATTTTTTTGTGATCGCACTTGCTTTGAGGATGATAAACAATGTGAACTAGCAAGTTACGATCTTTTGCAAATTTTCCTCCCTTTTTTTATTTTTTAGAACTAAAAGAAACATCACAAGTACCACTAATATTGACAAAAACTAGAACTACTAGAATTTACATAATTAAACTATTACCAACCGAATATATACAACGAACCAAAACTATGCTTCTCTAGCTACAGGATACAAAGCGGGGTTAAGGCTTGTAATGTGGCTAAAGGAAATAAAGGCTAAGGCTCAAAACGGGGAACAAGGGGGAAAATGAAAAAAAAACAAACGAACAAAGAATAGCCAAAATAACTTTCCATGTAAGCCACAAGCCAAGTTCTCGATAAAAGCACGTCATGAGTCTTCTAAGCACTCAAGAAATGAAGACCAAAGGATAATGAATGGTCATAGAGGGTTGAAGGCTCAAACTCTCGCCGGGTTCTAAGAACACCTATTGGAGCATCTAATCACATGGGAGGATCGACCAAACACATGAACCTTTCAAAATCAAACCATAAAATCAAAGACTCTTACGCACTAAAGAGGTCAAGAGGATCGAATTAACGACCCAAACAAATTGTCCAAACCATGCATAAACAAGTCCAATGAAATATTAAAAGCCAAATCAAGACTCCCCTAAAAGACTCAAAACTAACTAGAAAAGAAAAAGCTAAAGACGACTAAGCAACGTTTGAAGACTCAATAGCCCTAACAAACCTTGCGAAACAATGGGCTAACAAGCACTTAAGTACAAGTGTACTCTAATGCAGAACTAGACTCAAGACTCAAAAAGCAATAAAACTAACACAAATGGACATAACCAAACCACCAGACTCAATACGAACCATTGAAAAGCTCTACTTAACCCCTCCCCCAAGTTTGCCTAAAAGGCAATCCCCCCAAGCTAGAACTATGAGCCGTCCTCGTGCTCATGACGGTCACAATCACAATAATACAGCGGCAAGGGTGGGAGTGAGGTGGGATTAGAAGCACATGGTGGTCAAGAAAAATCCAAAACATTCAATCAAAGAAAAAATCATGCAAAAATACAACCTAAAATCGATCTAACAGCTGAAATTCCCTAACCATCGATAGATCAAAAGGCCTAACTCCAAGTGCCTTAAGATCCCAATTACACGTAACTAAAAGGAGCACTTGCACAGTTCCATAAATAATAACGATTCAAGCAAGTTCAGGGGCTCAATTTAGTTTTCCAAAAATCACAACTCAATAATCAACACATAACTCCACAAAACACAAACTTGCAACAATTCGCAGCAAGTTGTAGCAATCTAAAGTCATAATTTCAGATCAAAATATCTTATTGAACCAAACTCATGATTTCACAAACTTAACTTTCACAACTTTAGTGGACATAAGCAGTTCACAAATCAATTCACAAGGCCACATACTGCAATTCCCAATATAAAGTTCAAAAGTCAGCTTAATTTTCAGTTCAAAACTCAGCTCACAAGACCTGCAGTTCAAATTCAATTCATAAACGCCGCGGAAACCAACATTCAAGCAGCTCATAACTCATGACAAATATCAACAATTAACAATTAACAATTATCAACTATTGATCAATAATCCTTGCCAACAACTCACAACAATTTTCAATGAGTTGCAACAATTCAATGGCAGATTTTCAGTTCACAAATAAACCAATACTCACAAATTCAGTTCAAAGCAAAAATTTCAACAGCAATTCAAGTTAGAGTTAACCTCAAACCGAGCTCACAATTGCAGTTCAACAACCCACAATTCAGAACAATTCCAACATTGCAATCATAGCACCAAATCAGGCCAAATTCATGCAAAATAAAACCAGGATTCCAAAATGAAAATTGAGATTTTAGGTGCACTTTCAAACTTTCTTTTATTTTCATTATTTTTTTTCTTAACCTCTTTGTTTTCATTTTTTTCTTCAAAACTCATTTCATACATATTTTGTTTTCACTCATTTTTTTTATCAACACTTGTTAATTTTTTTTTCCCACTTCTTTTTCTCTCCATATTTTTTGCCTTATTATTTTCATCACAAAGGCTAAAAAAACTAAACTACAATAAAATAAAATAAAATAAATAAATTAAAGCAAAAAAATACGGGTTGCCTCCCGCAAAGCGTGTGTTTAACGTCCCAAGCTTGACGAATTGCCTCGAATGAAGATCAACCAAAGGTAGAGAGGGTTGAGTATAGCCCCACAAGTGCAAACCAAGAGTCCTCTTGAAAGAACTTCTTTGATTCGAGTATACCCGGGAACCATCGCAATCGAGGAATGTGGAGGTGAACCTTGTCATGATTTACACACTTCTCTTTCTCAATAAATATGTCATGCCATGCCTTGGACCGAGTGATACAAGATTGTACACTCCTATATGCAAATTTCATTAATATTTCCAAGGTATGCAAATCAAGCGTCATCCTCTCAAGAATATCCACGCTTTTCTCATCTAAAGGTCCCGATATAGTGATTTAAAATGGAGTTTGATCGGTTTTGACCTTCCTTGAAACACTCACCTCACTTTTATGTGGTTTGATCTCATGTAAATCTTTCTCAAGCTCATCCACTATTCTTTTCCAATCCCCCTCAACTCTCATTGTAGCTACCTCCTCTAACAACTCCAACCCATCACAAATAGTAGAAGCTTGACTCAAAGATTGATTTTCAGAGTAAGAGTTGGAACTTTCTACTTGTTTAACCAATTGAGCCAATTGTGGCATAGGTTGAATGAAAGGGGGTTTTTGTTGTTGGTGGAGGATTGTTTGGTCGGTGTTTTGTAGTGGAGGCAAGTGATGTGTATTTTCAAGAGGATAGGTAGAGGCTCGGTTGATTTTCCACCAATATGCTGCAATGCTAATTTCCTCTAATGTAACACCACTTGGCGTGGAAGAACAACACAAATTTCTTATATCCCCTAAACCATGCTTCCATGCAAAGTAAGGATCGGTCCTTTCCTCCTAAGTAAAATCCATTACTTGCCATGTACAACTACACAAAAGCAGTGAGTAATAACAAGCACAAAGAAACATAATTCAAGTAACAAGTAACATGGTAACAAGCTTAGTACTCATAAACGAAAACCAAACCAATGTAACAACCAATCCAAGGCAACGACGCCAAAAATTTGATAGCCCGTCGTCAAGGCTACCAAAGATAAATATCTTATCTCGATCTTACTAACTAGTAGTACGGCAAGAAAGGGTCGAACCCACGGGATAGGTGTAACACGCCGGGATTGTTCTAGAGCAACAACCTAAGCCAAAACTAGGTCAATGGTGATGTCACAAACACTACTAACCTAAGGTGAATTACAATCAATTAACGGGACTAGGATTCGGGTTTCACCACACATAACACAAATGTAACAACCAAACGCAAGCAATGAGGCATTCTAACACGAATCAACCGACAAGGGGAGACTTTCAAAGGTACTAACCACTCTCTCAAGCTAGCAAGGATAACCTCACTTGCAATCCAAGACCTATTCTCATGGCTTGGTTACAAGTTRGGTTTAAGCACAAAAGTCACGAAAGCTAGTAACATCCCTAGAATCCGGCCKCTATTCTCATGGTTCCTTCATCTAAGTAGCTAGGAGGAGTTCACCTAAGAGTTCAACTCTRGTTCCTTCGTCTAAGGTCCCTAGAAAAACCACCATGGTAGCAAAGCATGGTAATTAGCAATTGCGCGCACCTCCTAAACCACACAAGTCATGGTCAAAACCAACAAAAACCTCAAGCAAGCAATGAAAATTACATGGTGAAATGTTGGTTTCACCCAAACCCTAGAATAAACTACTCACAATCCATTAAAAACATGACAACAACAATTTAGAGCACATAATATGTAAATTCAAAGTTAAAATCAACAACAATCAACAATTTGAAACTAAATAATCAACTATTAATAATATAACAGGTACTAATAATTCAAACAAAGTAATTGGACAAGAAATTAGAGGAAAGAGAAAATTACAAGAAGCTTCAACCTTGCTAACAATGGTGAATTCACTTGACAATGCTTTAAAGTTGAGAATCAAAGTAAAAAAATACAAGAAATTTGAGAGGAAATTGAAGAACTAAGTTAACCTAAGTGAGAGAAAATACTACTAGAACTAAGCTTGAAAAATGAAAAGTGAATGAATCAATCTTGCTGCCCAAAAAATCAGCCAAAATAGACCAGAATTCGTGGCCCAAACAGTGCGCGCGGGCTCGGGTTCGGGCTGGCAGCTTGCCTGCGCGACTTCAAAGTAGCATAACTTTCTCGTCTCTTATCGGAATTGGTCTTTTGACCACTCGTTTTGAAGCTCTCGAGACGTACTTTCACTTACAATCCGATCACTAGGTAAAAAGATATTATCATTTAGAACCACACCTAAGCGCGAAAGACTTCCAAAAGTGCTCCAAAAAAAGCCTCAAATATACAAAAACACAACAAAACTACCCATGAAGCAATAGTGTGACCAAAATGAGTCAAAAACATGCAAAACAACACTATTATGCTTCAAAAACACATGAAAATAAGCCCTAAAATACACCTAAAATATGTACAAATAACGAATCATCACACATGCGCCATTCTCCATTCTTTTTAGGGACCACTAACGTGGGACAAGCACAAGGAATAAGGGACCCTCGAATCATTCCCTTTTGCAATAAACCATCCACTGGTTTTCTTTTTTCTTCGGACTCCTTGGGATTACACCTATAGGCCGATTTATTAGGTAACATGGCTCCAGGATAAGATCAATTTTATGTTGAATGTCACGTTTTGGAGGCAATCCATGAGGCACTTTCCTTGGAAAAACATGTGCAAAAATTTCCAGCAACGGTTTTAAAAGAGGATGCATGGAATCATTTGGGGGTGTTGGTTTTTCATCCAATCCGAGGAGAATGAAAGGTTTTTGAGACTTAAATTCGTGGAATTTAGATTGTATCAAAACCAGAATAGGAGTTTCTTGGGGTGTAGGGTTTGAGAATTTGATGCAGAATGAATCAAAGGGGAGAGAGTGAGTTCTTTACCTTTGTATTGGAAAGAGTAAGTGTTTTCATACCCATCATGTTGATGTATATTATACATCATGATTTCCTAGTCCTTTGAGTCAAATAAAGTCCAACTTAATTTTGAGTCTTAGATAATTTGTATTAGGTTGTGTTGGACAAATTGAGTTGTAATTTTCATTGTTTTTGCATTCTTTGAGAGTTTAGACTTAATTTATATTTTGAGTCTTCTTTTGAGTCCTTTGATAAATTTTAATGGGTTTTCATCATTTTTAGATTGAGTCGAAGTTTGTTAAAACATGTCAGAATGTGTTTTACAAATTTCAGTTTGAGTCAGTTTTGTAACCCGGTTTGATCTGGTTGTTTAAGATCGAATCCTTGGGTTTTTGTAGTCGAATTTTTTATGAGTCAAATTCCAAAGATTCAGGTTCATTGTATCAAAATTTCGAGTCCGTTTAGATAAGGGAAGATGGTAAAAAGATCAATCAAAGTCGGAAGCGCAGGCCGGGAGGTGTTCTGTTTCAAGACCAAACTGCAATCATTCTAGAAGGACAATGGAGCTGAATTTTTTATGACATTAACATAACATATAGGAGAACTTTCATATAAAATTTCATAGCCAAATTCAAAGTGAAGGTCATCCTATTCAAGCCCTAAAGTTGAAGCAGAATCTGTCCAGTTTCGGGTCTAAGCGTGCATTAAGGAATGTTCTGACTAAGTGTGGCTGTTTGGGTTTGAATTTCATCCTAGCTCGTCTCATTGATTAAGACATTAAAAAGGACAGTTACAAGAAGTTTTGAGCTTTGAAATAAATCGGTTACACATTTAAATTTGGACTGATGATCAATTCGGGCTGAAGTAAAGGGGCGCATTAAATCTGGGCAGAATTAAAGGGGCGCATTTAAAGGAGAATCTGGACTGAATATTAAACTGGTTCTTGATCAGTTTAAAGGATTAATTAGAGGCGTTTTTCCTGTTTTATTTTCTGAATAAAGAAGCTTGAATAAGGTTTAATTGGACAGTTTAAGTGGACGGTTACAAGCATTAATTGGGCGGTTACAAGCAGCCTGAAGATGCGAATCTGGACAGCTTTGTTGGTCAGTTTTGGAGTTAATTGCTGACCATTTCTTTTTAATTATTCTTCCTTGTTTTAAGCTTACTTAATTAGAATAATATTTCAGTTGTAATGATGGGTTATATTGGACGGTTATGAGCCAATTAATCTGCCTTTTATTTTTATTATGGTCGTTTAGTGTTTAATTTGGACAGTTATGGTCCAATTAAACGGTCCTTTAGTTTTTGATTTTATTTCAGTATTGTTTAGTACTTAAGGCAATAGTTGGATGTAATTTAAGCTATAAATAGCTCAACAATGATGAATGGAAAATAGATTCATAAATTTGCCAAAAAAACACGTGTGTGTATTTTCTAACTTGGACTTGTGTTAAGTCAGGTTGTTTTTCCAAATTCGAATGTTACCTAAATTTAAAGAGTTTGAGTCTTGGTGAGAGTTCCTAAGGCATAACCTTGTAGTATTCGATTAGGTGAGAGTTCCCTTTTCATTACTACGCCAAACTAGTGAGTGAGTGTTCCTCCTAGTTATATCCTCGAGTGAAGGGTGAGAGTTCCCCTGAACTTACTTGTTTTTCTCTACATTGTTATTCTTAAATCCTTCTAAACACATATCATGCATACTAGTCTATTTGTGAACAAGTTTCCCTATTTGTTTACACATCATTTGGCGCATCAGATAGGGGGAGAGTTTTCTTAAATTCTTTCAAATGTGTCGAATACCTACAAACCATGGGAGAGAACCAAGATTTGAGGGTAGCTTTAGAAGCTCTCAATCGTTCCATGGCTAATCAAGAGAGGTTGGCCGAAACCAATGCCATTCTACAAGGGAATCTTAATGCCCTTGATGGCAAGACTCATGAACGAGCAAGAAAGGAGAGATCAAGGTGATGAACCTCCACCTAGGAGGGAAGATAGGAGTCTCAAATTGGACGTTCCTGCCTTTGATGGGACACTTGATCCAAAAAAGTACTTGGAGTGGGAGAGATCCTTGGATAGGTACTTTGAAAGCAAGGAAATTCAAGAGGAGGTCCAGAAATACAAAATTGCCAAAGTCAAACTGAAGGGCTATGGTGACAGTTGGTTGCAAGGAGAACAAAGAGGTCGTACCCTTAGGGGCAAGGCTTCCATTTCTACTTGGAACAAGTTGAAGAAAAGAATGAGGGATCGTTTTATTCCTCACAATTACAAGCAAAGTCAATATGTGAAGTGGAGCACTTTACAACAAAATAGTGATCCTGTTGAAGATTACATCAAGGAGTTTGATAGGCTTGCTATTATGCGTGAGGTCACGGAAAATGAGGAAAAGAAGCGAAACCAAGCGAAACAAGATGATGAGCCAAAAGAGGAAGACGAAGTGATATTAGGGCCGGATGATGGTGACCCTTTGGAGGCCACAGATGATGAGTTGGAAGTGGCAAGTGATGGCCATGTGGACACAAATTTTTCTACTATCATCAAGGAAGAAAGGTATGTGAGAAAAATGATGATTGTCATATTCTTTTCGACACCTCACAAACCCAAGTAGAAAATTTGAGTCTTTCAAATTCTTTTCATGAGAAAATCATTCCTACTCTCATGGCTAAACAAGATAATCCTTTCTCCTCTCTTGAAAATTTCGAATTAACCCTTCGTATTAGAGTCTCTCTTCTGACCTCCCCATTTTATGACCCCCCATATTTCTTTTCATGCGAATTAAAGCGTGGTAAGTTATGTGTCCTTGAAAAAGACATGTGGAAAATTTTTTTTATGGGATTCAAGGGTGGGGAAATCTCCATTTCTACTTCTGATTCAAAACACAAGAGAGCACCACAAAATATTAATCACCCTCCAAATAAACATTCTGCTTTGTGCCTCTTGAAATCAGTTTTTTCCTCTTCTTATTCTTACTTTGAAAGTCCGAATCCTCCCATCTTATTCAAAGAAAAAAGTGAGAATAATTCTTTCGTTTTTGCACCTTTTCTGGTTGGTTTGAAAGAGGTAAGGGTGTAAAGTTCAAAGGAAAATTATGCTCTAGCAATCTGTCCAAAATTGGCAGTCTACATTCCCCTCTTGTTCATGATACAAAATTTGTGAGGAAACATGTCCGAAATAAGGGGATTGATTTTTCATCCTTTGGGCTGCTAATTCCAATGCTTATGAATGATTTGGGGACCTATGGAGGAAAGTCTAAGCGTGCCAAAATAAAATCATCTCCTTTATGTCCTAAGGTTAAATTCAAAAGCAAGAAGGTCCAGAAATGGTATAAAAGCATTCATGTCGAGTGTTTGATTTGGCGAGTGCATCTTTGGAGTTTTAAACTCTTGCTTGCGCTCAAATGGCTCGTTATTATCTTGGCTAGGCTGTCAAAGCTTGAGGACAGGCTTTTTTCCAAGAAGGGGAGTATGATGTATATTATACATCATGATTTCCTAGTCCTTTGAGTCAAATAAAGTCCAACTTAATTTTGAGTCTTAGATAATTTGTATTAGGTTGTGTTAGACTAATTGAGTTGTAATTTTCATTGTTTTTGCATTCTTTGAGAGTTTCAACTTAATTTATATTTTGAGTCTTCTTTTGAGTCCTTTTATAAATTTTAATAGGTTTTTATCATTTTTAGATTGAGTCGAAGTTTGTTAAAACATGTCAGAATGTGTTTTACAAATTTCAGTTTTAGTCAGTTTTGTAACTCGGTTTGATCTGGCTGTTTAAGATCGAATCCTTGGGTTTTTGGAGTCGAATTTTTTGTGAGTCAAATTCCAAAGATTCAGGTTCATTGTGTCAAAATTTCAAGTCCGTTTGGATAAGGGAGGATGGTAAAAAGATCAATCAAATTCAGAAGCGTAGGCTGGGAGGTGTTCTGTTTCAAGACCAAACTGCAATCATTCCAGAAGGCCAATGGAGCTGAATCTTTGGAATTTGGTTCTGTTTCAAATAAGCGTGTGATATCACAACAAAGCTAATTGAATATATTGGAAGCCAATTGCATTGAGGAAGGCCAAGAAGAATCAAAGAAATGCCTATTGCATTTAAACCAAGGAAATAGAAAAAAACAAATAGAATTGCATTCTTTTGAAGTTTATTGCATTCAAATGAAGCACACATGATGAAAATAAGGTTGTGACATTACAAAAAATCTAAAGGAAGATAATGGAAACCAATTTCATTGAAGCAAAACCAAAATAATCAAAGAAAAGCCTATTGCATTCAGCCGAAGATAATTGAAACAAACAAATAGAATTACTTCTAGTTGAGGTTTATTGCATTCAAATGAAGCACAGTCGATGAAAATAATATTGTTACATTACAACTACGCTAAATGAAGAGATTAGAAGACAATTGCATTGGAGCAAAGCCAAAAGAATCAAAGAAAATCCTATTGCAATTAAACCAACCTAATAGAAACTAACACACATAATTGCTTTCTTTGGAGATTTATTGTAGTCAAATGAAGCACACTCGATGCAAATAAGCTCATGACATTACAACTACACAAATTGAATGAGTTTAGAATCTAATTGAATCGGAGAAAAGCCAAAAGAATCAAAGAAAATCCTAGTGCATTCAAACTACACTAATATAATCAAACAAATAAAATTTCGTTCTTTTCATGTTTATTGCATTGAAATGAATCCCACTTGATCCAAATAAGCTTGTGACATTACAAATAAGCTAGTGGAATATATTGGAAGCCAATTGCATTGAGAAAAACCCAAAAGAATTAAATAAAAGCCTATTGCATTCATACGAAACTAATAGAAACAAAGAAATATAATTACGCACTTTTGAGGTTTATTGCATTCAAATGAATCACACTTGATGCAAATTCGAATTATGGCCGTTTATTTTTGAGCCAATTAATCTGCCTTTTATTTTTCAGTTTTATTATGGTCGTTTGGTGTTTATTTTGGACAGTTATGGTCCAATTAAATGGTCCTTTAGTTTCCAATTTTATTTCAGTATTGTTTAGTAGTTAAGGCAATAGTTGGATGTAATTTAAGCTATAAATAGCTCACCAATGATGAATGGAAAATAGATTCAAAAATTTGCCAAAAAAAACACGTGTGTGTATTTTCTTATTTGGACTTGTGTTAAGTCAAGTTGTTTTTCCAAATTCGAGTGCTACCTCAATTTGAAGAGTTTGAGTCTTGGTGAGAGTTCCTAAGGCCTAAGCTTGTAGTATTCAATTAGGTTAGAGTTCCCTTTTCATTAATATGCCAAACTAGTGAGTGAGTGTTCCTCCTAGTTATATCCTCGAGTGAAGGGTGAGAGTTCCCCTGAACTTACTTGTTTTTCTCTACATTGTTATTCCTAAATCCTTCTAAACACATTTCATGCATCCTAATCTATTTGTGAACAAGTTTCCCTATTTGTTTACACATCACATGTGTCACCCTTCGATCAAACAACCATGGCCTCCCTAGAATAAATGACATGCATCCATAGGAATCACATCACACCACAGCTCTTCTTGAAAAGCCTTTTGTTGCAATTTCCCTAACCTAATTTTCATGCTTTCTAAATTCAGTCCAGAAAATAAAGTCCAACTTGTTGTCTTGAGTCTTGGTTCGTTTTTAGTCAAGTTTGGACCATGTTAATTTGAGTTTATTTTAATTTCCTTTTCAATTAAGTGAGTCAAATTTGGTAACACAATTTCAGATTGTGTTTTGCAAAATTTCAGTCCAGTTCGAATAGTCCAAGTAGTCCAGTTTCCAGTCCAAATTTTGTTTGAGTCAATTACAACTTAGGGTTTCTTGAGGAATCGAGTTGTAATTTTTTTAGTACTTTATTTTAATTATTTTGAGTCATAAAATTCAGTCAGCAAGCAAGTCAGCAAGATCGAATTGCATGCCAAGAGTTTCAAGAGTTACCAGTCAGTCCAGATTCGAAGTGCAATGGCAAAGATCAATCAAGATGGCTTTTGGTTCGACTTGGCTTCTCAAAGGGCTCAAAAAGTCAGTTACATTCGGATATTCAAGGCGTGAAGCAAGTTGCAATCATTGAACCAATTCAGAATTAAAAGCTTGATTGCGCATTAAATGGGAAAACCCTGATTCGGTTGAGACATTCAATTTGGACAGTTTTGCATGGATCATCAAGGGTTTCTAAATCTGATTTTAATTACAGAAATATGCTTTGTTTTCCTTAGTTAAATTCGGTTATAAACCTTTCCTTTTTCAGTCCAAGTTCATTCAAACACATGGGGATATTTCAAGGGTTGTTGGCTTTCAATTTTCTTTATTTTCTAAAATATCTTGTAAATAATTAATAAGTGTTTTAGGGCAGTATTATTCGGCTATATAATGCCTTCTACATCAATGAAATGAAATCAACTTGGTGATTATATTTGTGCTTAGTGCATAAGGTCCTTTGGACGTGTGATATCTCCCTTGCTTAACACATTAGGGCAAGCTAGCTTATGTGTTTGTGACCTTGGGAACCCAACGAGTATTTGTAATCCCCCATAATTTTCAAAAATTTATTAATATACTTCCTTATAAATATATTACGTTTTATCTTATAAAAAGATATATATTTTTATTTAAATACCAATATTTTCATTGAAATTATATTTTGTGATAACAAGGTAGATATCTTATTTGAATTTGAATTTTATGATAAAAATTTATCTCTTCTTTTATCCAAAACAAATTTTTTTAAAAAAGAAAGAGATATTTTAAAATTAAACCTTGCTAGATACTTAAATCAAAAAAAGAGTTTTTAACCTATCAACAACTTTGCGTTTCAACCAAAAAAAAAAAAGAAGAACGACAGAGAGAGAAGAAGAGAGCGTGACTGTTGCTTGCTGCCATCACCACCTTTGCTGCTCATCGCCGGTCTCCGCCACCACCGGCCACTGTAGACACCTGAAAATGTGTCTCCCCAAATGAGTAATCCGTGATGAAACATACCGCGTCTCGCGTTTGTTTTGACTCAGAAACGATGCTTTGAACTCACGAAAGTTGGAAATACGTGAGGTCGTACTCGGAACTATTGAGCAAAGGTCACATACAAGGCAAACATATTTTTTCGATTTTTTCAAAGGTTTTCAAAGGTTTTCAAACGAGTTACACTGGCGATTCTCATGCTTTTTGATTTTCATCATGTCCGTCACATTTTTCTGAATCCGCCAATATTTTTAAATTATTTTTCTGATTTTTCTATGATTTTCTATGAATTTTGCAATGTTTAAATACGCAGAATACGCAGAAAATACATGAATAATTAGAAAATACTCCGGAAATACGTGGAACCTTCTAGAACATTCTAGAAATCCTTGCTTGGAGAGCAAGGGTGTCTAGGTGCGTCGAATCAAGGGAAATCACGAATAAAATCGGAGGAAATCGAAATATTTCGAGGTTTTTGGAAAGAATATACGAAATCGTTGAGCGTATATACGCAGAGGCTGAGCGTATATACGCTCACCAGGAGCGTATATACGCTCCTCAAGCTGCGTATATACGCTCAACTCATTGCCAAACGTTTATGGAAAGCAAGAAGCGTATATACGCTCAGGATGAGCGTATATACGCTCCTCATGAGCGTATATACGCTCATCCTGAGCGTATATACGCAGGGTTTCTTGCTTCGTTTTTGCCTCGTGCCTATAAATACGCTCTTGCCTTGCTCAGTCCAATACACACTGGATATGCTTCCTACGCATACTCTCTCTCTCTCTCTCTAAAACACTCAAAACACAAAACACATTCGTTTTAGTTCAAAGCATCGATTCTCTTTCGAATCAACAAGCGATAACAAAGGTTGAATTCTGAGATTACTCACCAATAATCTCTCTCACTTTCTTTTAATTTGACTAACCATTGTTATGAGTTTTTAATATAATTAAAACAATGTAGAAACTCACTTTTAAATTGTTTCATGTAAATATGTAGGGTTTTCACAATGTTTGCAAGGTTTTCATTGGTTTTTGGTTTTCATTTCATTATTATTATTCATTGTCAATACTAACAATTCTTTATTCTTGTATAGCAATTGAAGGCGAAAGATCCATTGCGCTTGCGTTTTATCAAGGACTAACAATTGTTTTCTTTGTTTTCATGTAGCGATTCAAGGCAAAGGATTCGTTTCATTGCGTTTTACAAACTAACTTTTGTTTTCTTTGCAGATTTAGGGTAAGATGAGTTTGCATATACTTCGAAGTTTATGCACTTCATCTTATTGCATATTGTCATTGTTGTATAACTTTGTATATATTTTGCTAAACAAAGACCGGAATTATGTGAATCACTTAAAGTCAGATAATTATGGACAATCGGTTTTTAGGCACCGTTTTAACATGATTAATACAAAGTGGTCACAATTTCTAGGTTAGGTAGTCTCTTGTGCATAATAGTAACACACTTTCATAGTAATCTTTAGGGTTAGACGCTTCTAAGGTGCTAAAAACGTAAGTTGTGTGCATCCAATAAATCGTGTTTAATGGAATTACAATGAGACCGAGTAGAGGCCGCTACATGCGGGCGAATTGGGTTACAGATCTGATTCGTACCATGTCCCCGAACCCACGACTGGTTACTTGATTGGACGTGGGGCCATTGATTTGGCACCAACGTTTCGGGCGTCCGTGAATAACCTTTCTAGGCACGGTGGCGACTCCCCTTACTCGACAACACTACCCCAACGCACTCACGTGCGGGATTCCGTGGCTCAAGCCCACGCACAAGCACCTCGATGTAGTACCAAGCCGCGCGCCCGCTATACGCTGAGGGCGCAGCCCACGTCCTACAGCCACTATTCGGTCCTCTCTCCCCTCTTTCCTTCTTTGTTATAGAGTTTTAATTCTTGTCTTAAACCTTGCAATTTTTATAATCCAATTGTTTATATTAATGTTTTGAGTATAATCTGCTAAAAATTACAAAGTTTATGAGTGTGTGTGATGTTGATTTAAATTGGGAATTTTCAAATTTATTGAATTGCAAAAATTAGGGTTTTTCACGTTTTGATTAATCTGTCCAGTTATAGTAGTCGATTT
This sequence comes from Bassia scoparia, assembly GCA_008642245.1. Classification (NCBI taxonomy): domain Eukaryota; kingdom Viridiplantae; phylum Streptophyta; class Magnoliopsida; order Caryophyllales; family Amaranthaceae; genus Bassia; species Bassia scoparia. Next base: position 4,632 of record SNQN01006475.1, on the reverse strand, counting down.
TTATTTATTTCTCTGCTTTTCAATAAATTACAAATTTAATCGAGTAATGTTCATACTAATATAAAATTTGTATAAAAGTTTCAAAATTTTCAAAGCATGTTTACTATTTTAGAATAGATCGTTTTTGAATCGACAATTTTCGGGTTTCAGGTTCGATTTTTGATTTTTCATTATTTTATGTTTTTGAATAATTTACGAAATTGTTTTCGAGTGATCTCTATGGTATTATACACCTTGTGAAAAATGTTCAGAATTTTCCAAGCAGATTTACGATTTTAATAAATTCGTTTTCGAATGGACTATTTTTCGTAAATCTGATTCGGTTTTTGATTTTTACTTATTTTTATGTTCATCTATAATTTACAAAACTTTGTGTGAATATTCTGTATAAAATTATACACTCTGTATAAAAGTTTCATAAATTTTCGTATAGTTTTAGTATTTTAATAAATTATTACATCAGATTGACAATTTTCGATTACAAAATATGTTTTGTTATTAAAATTAATTAAAAATATTTGGCACAAAAATACAAGTTAATTATGATATTTTCAGAGTTATTAAACATATTCAAAGTGATTTTAACCATTTAAAATTATGGCTTTTAAAGTTTTTAAAGAAATAAATGAATGGTTTATTGTATAAGCGTTGAAGTTAATCTTTAAAACATTTTCGAGGTTGATTTTTTAAAAGTTTTATGGGGTTTCAAGGAAATATGTATTGCTGTAATTTTGTGTTAGGAATCAATAATAATTGATTTCTATTTGGTTGTAGGAGGAAATTCTCCTTGAGTTATTGTTGAAGTGAAAAACACATATCTGGATTGTTTTCTTTTCAAGGTACGTACTACTTGCGGAATCTTGATCTTAAAGTTAATTGAGGATGTTTGATGACTTAGAAACATGAGTAGGAAACATTTAAAGATTTGTTTGGTACTCACAAATGAATTAATTGTTTTATCTTGGTCTATATTTGTGGAGACTGAGGAATATTGTGGAATTGATTATTCATGAGTTTTGGATATGGAGGTTGACAACTAGTCAATTGTTTTTAATTAATTGTTTTGGTCTATCGAGGAATTAAGTGGAGTCAAGTATAACTTGTTCCATGAGGTAATTGATAATAGAGGGATGAATTAAGTGGGGTCAAGTTTAACTTACTCCATGAGGTGATTTATTACTCGTTCATGACATGGTGTATGAATTGAGTAAAGGGAAGTGTTCAAGTTTTAATGACGAGGTTAGTTGGCTGTCCAACAAGTTTATTAATTAAAGTAACGGTTCGTGTTAAAAAGAATTTCAATGTGATTGTGGTTTTGTTTTGTGAGTCATATAAACTTGTCAATAATTAACATCTAAATATAACATGAATGAGCAATAAAACTCTGGACTTGTGTACGTCTAGAGTATTGACAATTCAGGGGTTGGGGTTGCGACTATATTCGCTTCCTTCCGAGAGCCGTTTGATCAATGCGTCTGTCTTCACTATTTTATAACAGATTTTATCCAAATTGGGGTTAGTTTGAGATCTCATCTAACTATGGTGACGGAGTTGCGCCCGTTTGCCATCTGTTTACTGGTTTTTGATGCCTTTCGACGGAGAGGCATGGGTTATGTGGCAACTTGTGTCAGATGACACTTGATATCTAGTTGATGTTCCTAAATTGTGAACATGGGTTTTGGACAGCCTTGTCTGTTGCTCATATCTTAACAAATGTAATAAAATGTATTGAGTCTTATATTGGAGTCGAGTAAGTCATTTTGCAGGTACAATCTAGTTAACAGAAACAGTTGAGGATTTTGGGATTGTGTAGTATTGGAGCAGCTATATGTAATATGTAATTGATGATTTATGTCTGAGTTTGGGATCAGTTTTATAAGTATAGTATTGTTAAGTGGTTATGAACACCACAATTAGGTTTTCTTTTGTTTCTTAACAGGTGTCGTAACTCGGTTTGTCCAGTTTTTATGGGAGATGTTGTCCGTTTGTTTTCTCTTCTTCGTATGTTGTATGTACTCAGCTTTGCTGATTGCGTGTTTTTGTGTTTTGTGTATTGTCCACATTTTGTTCTTTTGGTGGACCTGTGATGATCCTTATTTCATTTGGAAATTATGGGGAGCAGACTTTTCACAGATTTGTGCAGGTTATTGATGGCTATACATGTGCATTTGCAACGTTGGGGTTATGAGAGTCTTCGAGTGTTATATTCTTGGACTGCTGTTTAATATTCTGTCTAAAAATTTTAGTATTTTATAATTGGAAAAAATGGTTTTCAAGTTTCATTAGTTTGCCAAAGTATTTATCCTCGATTTTTAATAAAGGGCCAAAGTTGGTTCCAAGTTGTACGGTTTTAAATTCTTTGATAGATTTCCAAAAAGTTTTGTTATTTGGTTTAGTCATTTTCTGCTGCAATATTCTGAATAAGCCAAAACGTTGTAACACGTGGCAATAACATGTCAATAGTTCTCCGTATCTTCAATTAAATATTTCACAGGAAAAAGGGAGAATTATTGGGGTGTTACAGTATTTGTGCGTCGAACGCTCTTGGTTCTAGCTTGTTATTTCTATCTTTCTTTTCTATTTACAATCAGAATAAAATTTCAGTTTGCATCTTCCTAGTGCCACTACGAATTTGCAACATTTGGTGGCCCATGCAGGTCTCCTAAACCAAACCCTCAAAAACACAAAAACAAAACACAAATTCCAAACACACAAATCACAAATTCCTCTTTTCTTTCTACAATGGTCYAATCAAACACTCCACCACCAGATTGGGAAGCTTTTGTTGCCCAAAAAAATCAAGAACGTTAAGAAAGGGGAAAAGAACTTGAAATCAGAAATCAAAGAATTGAATATTTGCAAACAATTGCAAGACACTTATGGCCGATTAAGACATCAAAGGGAGTGAAGCTCTACTCCTCCCCGTTCCTCTAGTGAAGGGAGTTCTAAGTCTTATGAAAGTGAAAGGAGTCAATCCAAAAGTGAACGAGAACCCCCAAGGAGAAGGACTSATAGGCATGATTCCACTAATGACATCAAAGTGGACATTCCTGAATATGATTGTTGCAATTTCGTAGAGGCTCTAGGAAATTACAATGAAAATTTCAGAAAAAAATGAAAAAGAAGAAATGAAAGAAGAAGGAAACAAGAGGGATATGAATCCTTTGATTGAAAGGAAACTAGATAGATTAACAAGTTGAAACCAAGAGAACTCGACGCACAAATACTCGTTGGGTTCCCAAGGTCACAAAAACACTAGCTAGCCTGCCCTAATGTGTTAAGCAAAGGAGGAACCCGGCCCAACGGAACAAATTTTCAAACCTTCACAAGGGTTTTTTTAATCACTCAAAATCTGATTTTATTCATTGATATCAAGGGCTATTTATAAGCCACGAAATACAACTTCTAGACGCTTAAACATTAATTACAAAGTAGGAAAAATCAGAAAATAAAATAAAAAGTCGTTTTAACAATTAATCCTACACCTGTCTCTTATACACATCTTTGGAATAATCTCCCACATCCTTGTCCACTTTTGCATATCTTACATCACATGCACTTGTCCAGATTTTTGGACCTTTGAATTAGACTTGTTTGGACAGATTTGAAACACCATGAACTCCATAAGAATAACCACGAATTGTAGATATGATTGGTGGTTTAATTCTGCCTTTGATGTGAAGAATCTTCTTTTTGGCCGAATTAAATGAAAGGAAATTAGTTTCCAAATTGGATAGTAAGCAAAATCGATTTCCTTGGACCAAACATACATTGGACTTGTCATCTTGATTAGAAGGAGTTTTGAAAGTGGAACCTTGTTCATGACAATAGGAGAGAGAGTGATCTTGTGGCCGTCCTTAGAAAACGAATAGTTATTTTTGTACCCATCATGCTTGACTTTTCTATCAAAGAGCCATGGCCTCCCAAGTAAAATATGGCACGCATCCATAGGCACAACATCACACCAAATCTGATCATATTATAGAACTTTCCAATGGAAAACGAAACTAGAACTTTATGATTGACTTGGATCCCACCCCCTAGTTCAAGCCAACGAATCACATAAGGATTGGGGAGAGGAGTCATTTTGAGTTCAAGTTTTTCCACTAGGGTTTTAGAGGCAACATTAGAAAAACTTCCACCATCAATGATAATAGTGCATACCTTTCCTTGAATGGTGCATCTAGTATGGAAAATAGCCTCTCTTTAGACAAGTTCTTGATTACTCATTTGAGTGTGTAAAGCTCTTCGAACCACAAGCAATTCTCCTTCATCTGGACTAAGAACTTGATGTTGCTCTTCCTTGTTGTCGTCATTCGAATGGTCCCATTCTTGAAATTTGGACTCTTCACCTTCTTTCTTAACAAATGATATAACCTTCTTATTGGGACAATCTGCCACAAGGTGACCAAAGCCTTGGCACCTAAAACACCTTCTTGGCTCCCTTGGATTCAAACTTTGTGCACTAGGGACCACAYACTTGGTAGTCTCTTTTGATGGATTCAAAGGAGTGGTATTTGCACWAGGACTRTTTGGACCAGAATTAGAAGTGGAGGTGTTTCTTGTGACACTTGACTTGACCTTACTCTTGTTTCTTTGAAGTTGAGATTCGACCTTGTGTGCAAGAAGGAC
>SNQN01006474.1:25167-38435 GCA_008642245.1 Bassia scoparia | reverse complement strand
ATTGTAGACTCTTCATAACGTTTTGATATTTTGAGTTACTATGTTTTTAAAAAGGGATTTTACCTTGGTTTGCAAATAAGGGCCGTAATGGTTCCAACTTGTTAAACGAGTTTTTCCATGTTGGGATTTAATATCTTGGTTTGAACTATTTTTGCTAAYTTRAATTCCGCTGCAAAAGGTTGTTTTGCCTAAACGTTTGAACACGTGGTAGTGACACGCCAATGGTTCTCCGTATTTTAGTTTATTTATTTCACAGGTAAAGGTGGAGAATTATTGGGGTGTTACACTGGGCAGAGGGACCGGACCCAGTCCGGGCCAGTGATGCCCCGACGCCCATACAATGTGCAATATTTAGTCAATACATCAATAAAAAAGCAATAATATTTGTATAAATGCACTATTTTGCAAATATTCACACAAAAATATTGTACCTACAACAAAACGGGGTATCCAGACAAAGGCGCATGCGCATCCTTTTTAAGGCGGTCAAGCATCATGAATAACTCCCCCGTGCACAACGACATAGGAGTATGGCTAGCTTCGCATTGCTCAAGAATAGAAATTATGCTAGCATGACCAACATTTGGCTTGCCATGAACAAATAAGAAGCAAGCAAACAAGCAAATCATAATTGCGTGTCCACGGTAAACTCTACGACCAGAGGCATCACAAGCAATGTAATCAAGTAAGGCAAGCAAGTCAATTTCCTGACCATGCACTATGCGTCGTGAAATAGTTGGACTAAGTCTCAGGTATTGCTCGTATTCGTCAACAAAATAGTCAGCGGTATTAGGAATGCAAGGGAGACTTATAACAGGCCAAGCAATAATAGTACCAAGCTCTTCAGGCAAAGGAACAATTTCCTTGTCCCGAAGACGAAAGCAATGCATCAATGGGTCCCAAAGGCTTCTAGCAGCATAAAGAAGGCTTGTATCGAGGCTTACATACCTTAGAGTCAAGAGAACATCACAATTAAGCCTTGCAAGGTCCTCCCTTTCACGAGCATCCAAGTTTCGAAGCACRTCATTCAAAGCATTAGCAAAATCTCTCTCCATTTTATTTGATGCAAATTCTTTGATTTAATAAATTAAATGAAGTATAAAGCAATGTAAGAGAGGYTTTAAAGCACTAACGAGGCTGTAATGAATGAATCAGGGCRTGCATAAACCCTTATTTATAAGCAATTGGGCCGAACAAACTTGCCTAAAATCGAAAATCGAGCAAAATCAGCCAGTTCCTAGGCATAATTACTCCCAGTTTTGGCTTATTCTGGCCGATTTTGCTCCTTTTGCTTGCTCCCATACACTTTGGCACACAGTTCTTGGTCTAACCTTGGTTCTTTCCTTAATTTTCAAGAAGGAATGAATCGACATTCGCCTCAACAACGCAACGCAACAACACAAGATGATCGACATCGTCTTAGAAGTTTTAATACATGCATTGCATATAGTTAGCAAGTTGGCTTTTGTAAGTCGTAGTCAAAGCTCGGGATTACAAAATGAGTTGTGTCTAGAGTCATGCACAAGTCTAGGCATATTTACACAAACACTCGAGTCTAAGCTAGAGTCGAGTCGAGTCAAGTCAAGTCAATCAAAAGTCAACAAATAAGTCTAAATAGGTCTAAGTTAAGTCCTAAAATCAACCAATGCGAAGCTAGGGTCACCCCCCTTCCCTCAGGTGACAGGTAAATCTACTACTCGAGACATGTCAAAAAGTCGAGTGAAGCTAGCACTTGCAAAGCAGACTCGTCCAGAAACTCATCAGTGAAAGAAACTACAGAAGGGGTCCCTGAACTGTGAATTGAGTCGAAGGTCTGTGTTGAGAACGAGAAGACAAAGYGCCGCTCGTGAACCTTGCACCCGACAAGACCGAAGTCCTGTCCTGAATAGAGACTGGTCTCATCCGCACATCGCCATCGACGTCAGCATCCTCATCGTCGCACTGACGAACCTGCAAAAGGTTTTTTTTCAAGTCAAAAACGATTTCTTGACCATGCAAAGAATTGAAATTACAAGATTAGGTGCACTTACCGAGTCTTTGAGCTAATAGTAGGAGTGTCTCCAAGCATCTATCACTCCTAGTAGCCCCACGGCGCCTGCCCGAGGCATCTATTTCACAAGTCAAGCAAGTCAGCACATGAGTGAATATTGGCATGAAAGGACAAAATCAAGCAAACAAAGCGTCCCCTACCTGACCAGCTCCAGGGGGCATCGAGTTTTGAGCGTGTCTAGCAGCTAAAGGGATAGGCTTAATAAACTCGTCCAAGCTAGGACGAATCCTCAAGTCAGCAAAGGGTATCTCCCCGAGGTAGTAGTCAGGCTGCACAAGCCAAGCTAAAGTTAGTGCACAACTAAGGGAAAGCAAATGCAAAGAAAAGGTGTTAATAAACAAGACTCATACCTCGGCAAAACTAACTCGACTCGGGGGGGCTAGCCGCTCTTCGTAAAGCGCTCATAGGCTTCCTGACCCCTAGCACCTAGCAAGAGCTGGTACTCCACCGCCTCACCATGACTCAAGTCATTATACAACATGGTAACTAGCAGATCCTCATCCATCATAGTGATTGGAGGATCATGAGGCACTACGGGCTCAGAAAACTAAGCTGCCTCACCACACTCTCCACAAGGTACCAAACCATTCTCGACCGCTGCAGCAAACCTCCTCGGCCTTGCGTTCCCAACTCGCCTCCATGGGCGCCACTCCACCCGCAGCAAGATGTGGTTAAAATCACAACCATTTAAAGGAAACATGCAAGTAAAAGGCAATGAAGATCACCTCAGCTGGGTTTAAGCGGCGGAAAATCCTCTTGCGCTGTTGGAGTCCGCCAGTCTAAGTCGGAGTATCTTAGGGTATCCAACGCATCATCACAAGCCACTAAGCAGGCTGTGTATATGGAGACAACCTAGGCACCAAGCCCATGCGTGGAAAGTACTGCAATTACAACTAACAGGATCAGCCAACAGGGGTAAATCAAATACAGACAAGGCGGTAAAAGTCAAAGAAAATTACCTCAAGCACTCTCCAACAGSCAGCTAGTGCAGGAACTGTAGCGCCATCCAACTGACGGCAGCACATCCTCATAGAATGGACCAGAGCAGCATAATCGAATCCGCCCCAATCGTAGGAGGAAACAGCAGAAAGGGCCTCCAAAATAGGGAGAAAGCGAAGCTGAACCCTACTTCTCGTGCCCTTATAAGGACACAAAGCTGTGCAAAGCATCACCAGGATAAAGATCCTAGCTGACTGCTCATCTGTGGTACCTGCCAACTCTAGACCATCCATGAGCACGCTCTACGATGCCTTGTTGTCCACGCTCTCGGTTCGTAGACGAGAAGCATGCAATCGAAGCTAACCACTCATCTAAGCAAGGATCAGAAAGCTTGATCTCGCTATCCAAAGGGATAAGCTTGTCAGTGAAAGGCGAGTCATGTAAGCATGGCAAAGTCGTATGGGGTCAAAGCCATTTTCCCCCATGGTAAGTGAAAAGTGTTGGTGGTGTCCCAAAACCATTCCATCAAGCCAAACACCGGGATCTTAGGAGCGTAAGAGTACGACCGGCTAGTCATACTAAGGATGAAGTCTTGAAAGTCGCACCGACCTAAGATGTCCCACACTCCACTGCGACGCTCAAAGAAGCCTCTGCGGAACAGATCACCAATAGTGTGAGAAGTTCCATACGTCCGAGTACGGTAGTCACTCTGCACAAGGGATGACACAAAGGTTAGCAAGCAAGACATAAAAAAAAGTAACTAGACAAGTGAAAGTAACATACCCGTCCATTCTTCGGACGAGTGGAGTTGTGGTAATTAGGGAAACAACGCAGCTCTAAGTTGTCCCAATAGGTCACCTTCCATCTTTGGCGGGAACTACGCACCTGCTTCCCTCTTCGGACTGGCATGCTATAAGCAAAATAGAGCAAAGGGTCTGAAAACAAACGGGCAGCATAACGGCTGAAAATGGGCATCTCGCATACAAACAAAGGGCCCTCCGAGGGCTTACAGCTAATCAACACAATCATGGTCGAAGGAAATGCACAATTTCCTAGCAATCGAAACAATATGCAAGCAACTAAAGGGTAAGAAAGAGCACTTCTTCTCCCGAGTGAATGTACATGGATAACAGAATGCACAATTCCACTCATGAACTCGATATGCAACGGGGATTTTAAGAAGGTGTATACACTCACTCATGCGCCATAATCCCCAACTAAGCAAGCAATCACCATTAACAAGCACTTTTTCAAGCTTTAAGCTACTTACAATGGTGAAATCATACATGGGCATTCACATTGTTGCAAATAGGCGTGGAAAAGCTTATTCTATCATCATCAAACAAGAATAAGCAAAGCATATGCATAATTCAACAAGACATGGGCATGACAAGCTACTATTCATCATCTTCTCCAAGTAGTAAGCTTACAATGGCATAACTCATTCAAATTCGCACTAAATTTGATGAAACAAGTTGCAAAAGACTCAAAGAAGCATGAATAAGCAAAAGCATTCAGCAATTTCAAGCATACACAAGCAAGGGAGAAAGCCCCAATTCAATTGCACAAATTGACAAGGCATAATCAAATGCCATGATTTTGAGTATTAAATTGCAACTTACAAGAGAATTTCAAATTTGAAGTAGTAAACTTACTTGAATTTGGAATTTGATGAGCAAACAAAGCCTTTCTAAGCAATAATGGAGTTTAGAGAGTATTTGAGAAGAGAAAGCAAAAGACAAAGCAACAAATGAGTCAAAGTGGTTTGAAAAGTCACGAAATTCAGCCAAAATAGGCTGAATGCTAGGCGTAATTGCACCCAGCTTCTGCTTGTTTTTTGCTCGATTTTCAAGCCATTTCTCGTTGGCCCACTTGTGTACGTGCGAAGCCCGTTGCATTCAAACGTCGTTGGTACTTCTCGGGAATTCCAACCAACTTTCAAAGTCATGCACCACTAGCGAAATGCACTTAAGCGAGTAAAATAGGCCCAAAAGTCGTCAAATCGCGACAAAAATACACCCTCAAAGCTACGACGAGCCGTAAGTGAATACAAAGTCAAAACAAAGCAATAGCCGCGATCAAGTGAAGATCGAGAGCAGATCAAAGTCAAAGCACACATTCCCCAGTCAAAGTCTCATCATCCTCACAAAGACCAAGCGTTAGCCCGATTGTGCATACGCAATCCAAGCATCTATAAAAAGACATTGCTATACGCGATCGTGGCTATACGCGACGTTACCTTCATGATAATCTTCCCAGATGACTAGCCAAAATGGGATAAAACATATTAGAGCACGCACCAAGTCCAAACGGAGGCATCAATACGGACACCATTTCATCTTCCCCAAATAAGTCCAAACGGAAGCATCGATACGGACACCGCAGCAATTCCCCATGAAGTCCTAACTGACGCATCGGAGTAGACATTTAGATAGAAATCCCCCAGGAAGTCCTAACGGAAGTATCGAGGCGGACAACCAGTTAGCAAAAAGGTCACCGACGGAATCAGAACCATAGGTGAAGATACTATCGGTTATCACAAAAATCCCCAGTGGAATCAGAACCATAGGTGGAAACACAATCAGTACTCGCAAGAACCGCCAGTGAAATCAGAACCATAGGTGGAAATCCTCTCAAAAKTCACTGGTGGAATCATAACCATAGGTGTAGTTACARCCAATACCCGGTGAAATCAGAACCATAGGTGGAAGCAYTGCCAGTACTTGCCAGTGGAATCATAACCATAAGCGGGAGTACAAAATTGCTAGTGGAATTAGAACCGTAGGCGGAAACACGGAATCCCCGGCGGAATCAGAACCATAGGTGGAAGTGTAAGCAAAAGCATTAGCAACAGCGACAAGCAACATACAACCGCAGGTGCAGGTAAAACTAAAACATTTGTTTTAGAGGTATCGGGTACTTTGACTTTCGTTTTACGAGATTTTCCTCTCTACAAACTCAGCCAAAGTGGGGGCTTTTGTAGATACCTGCATTTTTCCCTAACCCAAGACGACCAACGATAAGACAACCCTCGCAACACACAAGTCAAATCGAGAGAGTTAGGACCTTGACAGGCCCTAAAAAAGATGAGTTCCCTTACACCCAACACCTCTTCCAAGCATTTAGCGCCTCAAAAAGTAAGTTTTAATTTTAACTTATTTTTGGACATTTTTCTATAATTTTTCAGGATTTTTCTGAATTTTTCTAAGCAATTTTGAGTTTTTTCGGAGATTCCAACAATTTAATTAATTTTACAATAATTAATAAAATTATCAAAACAGCTCCAAAATTCATAAAATTTTAACAACAAATATTACATTTCACAAGGAATTTTTACATATTTTATCCATAATTTTTCGATTTATGGTTTAATATTTACGAATTTCTTAAGCAAAAATGCAAAACCGAGCAAAGCGGGCCGCCCGGGATATTTAGCCTCGAGACAAGCATCCCGAGGAAGCCAAATATCCCGAGAATTGCAATATAATCGGCTGCAATCGTATAAAATCATGCACATATTTTATTTGATTTTATCACGATTTTATTTCATTATGATCTCGCTATTTAAGGCAAAACGAATCAGCCAAAATGAGGTAAATACTGGGTGCAATTGCGCCCAGTTTTGGGCGTAATTATGCCAAGTTTTGGTCGTAATTACGCCCAGTTCTTACCTTTTTTGGCTGATTTCGACCCTTGCCTATAAATACGAACCCCCCCCCCCCCYCCCCCCCYCGACCTTTCAAAAAAAAACTTTGGACGGTCAGAAGCTTCCTCTCTCTCGTCCAAATTCTCTCTCACTCCGATACTGTCTCACAAACACATTCAAGAATACTCTTTTGCACTATATTTAGGAGGTTTTCAAGGGTTCTAAGGCTCGACAAGGGTTCTTAAGGGTCCGAAGCTACATCCTTGGTCTTCGACATCGTGTTACGAGGTAGGTTTGAGGCCAGCGTCTCAATTCTAAACCCCCTTTTKCATGCTTGTTTAGAGATTCGACTTTCTATGTAACTTTGCATGTAATATTGACTAATAACAATTTGACAATTCAAATTAAAAGCAACCTTAAGGCATAACTTTCAATTCCTCGCACGAGTGCTTGCATGCTTGTGTCGCACCTATAATATGCTTTAACAAAGACCGGCAAATTTCGTGTTCTCACGCCTAATAAGATAACTATGGACAACCGGCATTAGGGTCCTAGAATACGAAATTAACAACACATGCCACCACAAACTAGACACTATTTGCATAGTATTCTGTTAAGCAACCCGCCTAGTTACTTTGCATGCTTAGGGTTTAAAACGGAAACTTGTTTGTTGTTGTCTTTCGAACAATGAACTCGCAATAACTAAGTAGAGGTCGCTAGACGCGGGGGGGTGTTGTGCACTACTTCATCCTTACCCTTGTCCCTTAATCCAGACCTTTGGTSCACTACCAGACATGGAGTCCTTCGCCTTACTTCATGCAATTATAGGCAAGGCTTAAAATGGATTTCGCAGCTTCCCAAAAGAAGTGCGGTGGCGACTTCCTCTACTCATTTTGAGTATAAACACACAACTCTGGGCATACTCACAATATGCAAAAGGCAAGAATTCAATTCTAGCAAACAAACCGAGCCGCCCTTAAATTTACCCCCCGGAGCAGAGGGACCGGACCCTGTCCGACCCGGTGACGTCCCGAAGCCCGTACACTATATGTGTGGTTCATCCTGACACAAAGCATACAAGTTCCCCCAAAGGCATGGTGCCAAGAAGAATGGGAACCCTCCACAAGTCAATGTTGTAGAGGATGACATCATTGCGGCGGTGGTGGTTGAGGCCAACTTGGTGGAAAACAAAGTTGAGTGGATTTTTGACACCGGAGCATCAAGGCACTTTTGTTCCAACAAGGMATTRATGACCGAGTTTGAAGATGCAACCGATGGTGACCATGTTTACATRGGGAATAATAGYACCGYCGRAGTTCTTGGCAAAGGAAAGGTTCTTATTAAACTCACTTTCAAAAAGACTTTGTATTTTAACAATGTTTTGTATGTTCCTTCTCTTAGAAGAAACTTAGTTTCGGGAGCCTTTCTCAACAAAGCCGGCCTAAAACTTGTCTTTGAGGCCGACAAGATTGTAATTTCTAAGAATGGTGACTTTTTTGGGAAAGGTTACCTTAGTAATGGACTTTTTGTATTGAATGTTGCAAACTATAATAAAATTACTTCATTTGCTTATGTTGTTGAGTCTTTAGATGTTTGGCATAATCGTTTAGGACACTTGAATTATTCTTACTTGAAAATTTTGAAGGACATGATTTGATTTCGTTTACGGATGTTGAAATGTTTCAAAGTGTCCCATATTCGTTGAAGCCAAACATACAAAGAAACAGTTTAAGCAAGTGACCTCTAGAAGTACTAAATTGCTTGAGTTGATTCATTCAGATCTAGCGGACTTTAAAAGTTGCACTAGTAGGGGAAGAAAAAACTATTACATAAATTTTGTTGATGAATTTTCAAGATTTACAAAAGTATATCTTTTGAAAACCAAAGAAGAGGCCAAAAGTGCATTTTTAAAGTATAAAGTCGAAGTTGAAAATCAACTAGATMTAAAAATCAAAAGAGTTAGAATTGATAGAGGTGGAGAATATGGTAAATCTTCTTTGAAAGAATTTTGTGAAAATAATGGAATTATTTATGAGAGAAGTGCACCTTACACACCCCAACAAAATGGTATTGTCGAAAGGAAAAATAAATCTTTTAAAGAGACTATGAATGTCATGCTCTTTAGTTCCGATTTATCCGACAATTTATGGGGAGAAGCGGTCTTATCCGCTTGTTATGTACTCAATCTAGTGCCCCATAAGAAGTTGGGTAAAACCCCTTATGAACTTTGGAAAGGTTATAGTCCCAATATGAGTATTTTGAAAGTATGGGGGTGTTTGGTTGAGGTTGCATTTCCGGATTTTAAGAAAACCACCATTGGCTCTAAAACCCTTTTGATTGTGTGTTCATTGGTTATGCTCAAAATAGTCCGGCTTATAGATTCATGCTTCTAAGTGATAAATCAATTTGTGAAGCTAGAGACGCAATATTTTTTTAGCATGTGTTTCCTATGAACAAGTCTTTATATTCTAATGTGAATGACTCAAGTGTTTAATTCCTTTGCCTAGTGAAGTGGTGTCTGGCTTTTATTTTCCTAGTCCTAGTCTTCCACCCTCCTCCATTAAAGAAGTAGAGGTTGAAAAGGTTGTTGAACATAGGAGAAGTAAAAGACCTAGAGTAGAGACTTATTTTGGCCCGGATTTGTTGACTTATTTCCTTGTAGAAGGTTTTGATGTGAACTCCTTGAGTGAAAGTGTTGTGTCTTTGTTTCTTCTAGAGGAAGACCCAAAAACTTATGATGAGGCAATGAAGTCTATAGATGCTACTTTTTGGAAAGAAGCCATTAAAAGTGAATTAGACTCCRTTATGTCTAACCATACTTGAGACTTGTGTGATTTGCCTAGAGGTTCTAAACCCATAAGTAGCAAATGGATCTTTAAGAAGAAGTTGAGGCCAGATGGGACCATAGATAAATTTAAAGCTAGACTTGTGATAAGAGGTTTTACCCAAAAGGAAGGGATAGATTTCTTTGACACTTCTTCTCCCGTGACCAATATATCCACCATTAGGACTATAGTGGCCTTAACGGCTATTCATGACCTAGTGGTACATCAAATGGATGTCAAAACGACTTTTTTGAATGGTGACCTTGAAGAAGAAATCTATTTGACCCAACCAGAAGGTTTTGTGGTGAAAGGCCAAGAGTATAAGGTGTGTAAGCTTAGAAAATCTCTCTATGGTCTAAAGCAAGCACCTAAGCAGTGGTATGAGAAGTTTGATAGGACACTTAGGAGTAATGGTTTTTTGTTGTTAATTCTCCAGATTCTTATTTATACTCCAAAGTGTTTGATACCTCTTGTGTGATTATTTGCTTATATGTTGATGACATGCTTATTGTTGGTACTAACGTTGGAGTTGTGAATGAAACAAAGACTTTTCTTTCTACAAAATTTGAAATGAAGGATTTAGGTGAAGCTGATGTAATTCTTGGAATTCGATTGAAGAAAACCAAGAGTGGTTTCACTCTTAGTCAATTTCATTATGTAGTAAAAATTCTTAAGGAATTTGACTCTTTTGATGTTTTTGCCTTGTAAGACTCCTTACGATTCCAATAAGAAGCTTGTAAAGAACAAGGGACCAAGTGTTTCTCAAGAGCTATATGCAAAGGTGATTGGAAGTGTAATGTTTCTAATGACCTGCACTCGCCTTGGTATTGCCTATGTTGTAAGTAGGCTTAGTAGATATACTCACAATCCAAGTGACGATCATCGGATTGCTCTTCATCGATTGCTAAGGTACCTTAAAGGTACCATGGAGGTATGTTTGCATTTTAATCGCTTTCCTAATGTTTTAGAAGGCTATTGTGATGCAAATTGGGTGACCAGTAATGATGAGGTTTCATCTACTAGTGGTTATTTTTTTGTTTTGGGGGGTGGTGCTATCTCATGGAAGTCATCAAAACAACCATATCTAGCCCGCTCCACCATGGAATCTGAATTTATTGCTCTTGAGCTCGCAGGTCAAGAAGCGGAGTGGCTAAGGAATCTTTTAGCTAACATTCCATTGGGGGGGTGGGGGGGACGTTCATCACCGGTGTCTTTGTATTGTGACTCTCAAGCAGCTATTGGAGTGGCTAATAATAGCAACTACAATGGCAAGAAGAGACATCTCTAACTTAGATATGGTGTGGCGAGACAATTACTCAAGAATGGAGAGATTGCATTGGATTATGTGAAATCCAAGAAAAACTTGACGGACCCTTTGACGAAAGGGTTAGCACAAAATGCAAGTTGTTGAGTCGTCGATGGGGATGGAACTTAAAGCCCAATGATGCATTACAAGTGTCCTACATCCCTATGGCGATAATGTGTGTAATGCACTTTAGAGGGTTGAGTTATTTGAACTCTTAATGGGTTTGTAAACCCACCGTTGTCTATTATGAGGTTGAGTTTAATACTCTTAATGGGTCCTAATGCTATTTCAGATGCATCTAAGGACTCACCTATGTGGTTGTGAAGATTAGCCATCTTCTATGTAAAACTTGGGCGGTTTTTCTAGAGCCTCCACTAGAACTAAGGTTTGTGCTTGGCTATAAATTGCACGACACTATCGCGGAGTTTGTACAATTTTTGGAGGAAGATATGTGTTGTGGGGGTCTTGATCTAAATCATTGAGTTTCAAGGTTTGTCCACTCTTTGATCAAGAGCTTGAAGGGTTTCAAGGTTTTGTCCAGCCTTAAGCTTCTAGGTCATTGCCTTACTTCACTAAGCACTTTGATTTCAAATTACTTCATGTAATATCAAGTGTTATGTATTGAACTCCTCTTTCGTGAGAAAACATAGATATCTCATGTAATAGCCATTGTCATTATACACTACATTTCATTTTTACAACTCATTAAGTAAATTGTTCTAAAAATATTTGTTCTTCATTCATGTGGTTGTTGAACCCTAGTTTTGATGAATGGATAACAAACAAAAAGTAAACTCATGTGTTTATGTATGATGTGTGTGTGTTAGATGTGATTTACAGGACATGGGTTTTTAAGTCTTAATGGAGTAATGATCATCCAAGAGTGGAAAAGGAGCTCCTGTGACATTGAAGGCTAAAGAGTTCATGGAAGAAACTCAAGTGCAAGGAACTCGAGTCCCTTGAAGAATCAAGACTCGAAATCTACTTGTGGTTCTACATGAAAAGCATTAGGGTATAATAAGTTTAGAATTTTCTATTTTAGGCTTATTGTAAGTTTGGCATTAATGTGTGGAAGTTTGGCTCAATAAAATATAAGATATAAAATCAGATTTAATAAATTGATTTTATTAAAAGATATAAATTAAGGTTGGTATTAAAAAGATATCCTTTAAGTAATAAATAAATCCGAGGTAACTACTTTTTTCGAATAAAATCTTTTTAATATATCTTTCCAGTTTTATCTTGTTAAAATTGATTTATGAAAATATTAATTTTTATCTTATTATTTATAAAGGTGATTTACGGTTAAAAGAATTTTTCTGAAAAATATCTTCAACTGATTTGAGAAAATTAAGGAATATGGCTGTTTTGCTGACTTGATCTTCAAGACAAATTCAGTTGAGAAAATTAAGGGATAAACGGCTATGTTGCAACGGGTTGATAAGACGTGGGAAGTGGACTTGCATGTCAACTTCCACTAAGGCATTATTTCCTACTTAGTAGGGAGTGATGTGTAGTGGACTTAATTACTGCTTTAATCCCACGCATAAACCTCATTAATAAATACAGAAGAGCAAATCAGTTTTAACACACACTTGAGCATACAAAGAAATTGAGTCATGCATATAATTTCACTCATAAAAGTATAAGTGATTATTTTGATTAGTATTATTATCCAGACCATTTACAATCAAAAGAAGAGAAATGACATTTAGGACCCAAAAGGAATGCGTACCTTTGTGGCAAGCAGGGGTGGATCCAGAATTGAAATAATGGTTATACAATCGAAATTTTCGGATTTTGGGTTTACAATTTCGGGTCTCTTCGAACGATTTTATATATATAACTTAATTAAACATAATTCATTAAAACAAATTAAGTGCTACATTAAAAAAAATATAAAAAACTACAACTTCATAGTACTAAATCATTATTACAATTGTTCTCTTCTAGTTTTCATATTTTAAAATTGATGTAACTAAATAATCATTTAACATATTATTTCATAACAATAGTCAATACTTGAATCAAAAATTCTAAAAATATATAATAATAAGTCACAAATGTAAAAAAGTAATCAAATTTACAATCTAATAAATTCACAAATTAATAATAAATTTACTACTTATTTGAGGAGAGAGGATGTTGGAAGTGGAAATGAGGAGAGAGGGTGTTTTTTTTGGTTTTGGGAAAGGAATGCACGGGTTTTTGGGCTTTGTTAATTTGTTGTTGTTGACTTTCTTATTGTTTTCGTTATCTTTTTAAAACAATTGAAACTGTTTTTTTTTTCATGGGGAATGGTTATGCATGTGACCCACCATGCTGCAAGGTGGGTCCACCCCTGATGGCAAGATATAAATACGTAAAAAGAAATACTAATCTAATCGAATCAATCTTATAACTTTGATTCGAGAATCGTGTTGATAACATGTTATGAAACTAATAGTATAGAGAGACACAGAAGGAATATTCGGAGAATATGATGATTGTTATTCTCATTCA
>SNQN01006473.1:0-38441 GCA_008642245.1 Bassia scoparia | reverse complement strand
CCAGTGTCGTCTGAAAACCGAATGGTTGTTACTACATTACGGTGATACTTACCACCCTTGGAAATGTGCTCTCTCATCCGCTGCTTTGTCACCTCCGGCATTTTGGCAAGAATTTCCTTTTGCACATGGATGAGCAATTCAGCGTYGGGAAATCTTTTTGCCAGCTCTTCAGCCGAAGGTGGCTGATAGATGCCCTCGTCAAYTTGGGAGGCAAAGAGGTTGAAGGCCGGATCTTGCCTCATCAAGTYGAAGGTATGRATKGAGTCGACGTATTTTGGATCTTGGTTGGCATTTTCGTCTCGAGCTAGACGAGCAGCAACGTCGAGCTCCGGCATCAGATCAGGAGGGGGACCCCTCGGCCCTTCCTCTTCCTCCACATGGAAAAAGGGAGGCGGCTCGTTAGGAGTCGTATCAGGTTGGTGATCTGGGGAAG
Organism: Bassia scoparia; assembly: GCA_008642245.1. Classification (NCBI taxonomy): domain Eukaryota; kingdom Viridiplantae; phylum Streptophyta; class Magnoliopsida; order Caryophyllales; family Amaranthaceae; genus Bassia; species Bassia scoparia. Next base: position 38,008 of record SNQN01006473.1, on the reverse strand, counting down.
TGTCTTCCAGATCTATTACATCATCAGGGATTGCCCCCCCTGGTCGGTTTTATTTGAAGGACTCTTTGAATCCTTAGATCTATCTTTTTTGCCCTTGGTGGCAAGGGACTTTCTTTTCTTCTTCTTTTTTGAACCGTCTGTTGAGTGGACGGCTTCAGTGGTGGCTGCCTCATCACCGGCAGACTTAGAAGAATGTTTGGATGAGTGACCATCCTTTGGAGTTTTGGGGGACTTATGTTTTGWTGAATGTCCCCCAGARTGGCTTTTGGCCGAGGAAGGAACAGCACTCTCCTTCTCGGCGGCTTTTGTGGCAGCCTGCTGCTCGGCCCCTTTTGATGGGTCARCAGCAAAGGTTGCTTTAAATTTCTTTATAGGCACCTCCTCCACAATAGGAGTGCCTTTTCTTTTAGCCGGTGTCTTCTTCGGCTTTGCATCCCCAAGTCTCTTTTTAACGGCTCCGTAAGGAGTCCGCTGAGTCTTCAATCCRCAAAGCAACAAGTAAGGAAAAAGGAAAAAATTATTCAATACTTGAGAAAAGAGGTTTTGACTCGGCTCGRCTAAGTAAATCTCTTCAGATATGTTGCCGAGCCGACGATCRAAAACCCTCAATTGCTTGCAATCATAGGTACTTAGAAAATTTTCATTTTCTAAGTCACTATGTTTGTGTTCAGAAAAGGGTTTTTTACCCTCGGCTCGATAAGTAAATCTCTTCAATATTGCCGAGCCGACGATCAAAAACCCTCAATGCTTACAATCATAGGTACCTAGAAAATTTTCCATTTTCAATCACTATGTTTGTGTCAGAAAAGGTTTTTACCCTCGCTCCCTTAATAAATCTCTTCAGGATATGTGCCGAGCTAGACGATCAAAAACCCTCAATGTTACAATCATAGGTACTTAGAATTTCATTTTCTAAGTCACTATGTTTGTGTTCAGAAAGGTTTATTTACCCGGCTCGGCTAAGTAAATCTCTTAGATATGTTGCCGAAGCCACGATCAAAAACCCTCAATTACTTGCAATCATAGTACTTAGAAAATTTTCATTCTAAGTCACTACGTGTGTTCAGGAAAGGTTTTACCCTCGCTCGCTTAAATAAACACTCTTCGAAATATTGCCGAGCCGATGATATTTACATAATTTAAAAACATAAAAAAGAGAAGAATGTTACGCTCAGGATTGTGTTCTTTCTCGCCCTCTTCTTTTTAAGGAGCTCCAGAAACTCGTCTGGGGTTCATCTCTCGCTTGCATCTTCAGCTGAAGGCTGCTTTATTTTCAATATTCTCTGTATAACAATTTTACGTCTAGCAAAAATAAAGATAAAAGAAACATGCATATAAACATCAAATTCTACCTGAAGCCTTGACCTACGAAGCCGCAGCAAAAAAATGGGATCGTTCAATAACCAACCCTAAGAGCAATCCATCTGCCGGCACCCATTCCTTCTTGCCGGCATCAAGTTCTCTTGACCTTTAATAACATATTTCTTAGTTGATGCTCCTCCGCAGTACTTTGTCGGTCACTCTGAACCTTCCCCCAATTTCTGGCATTATATTCCATCTTTGAGAATAGCAGTACTTCAATTCTCCTCGACTCTGACAAGAAGAACTCCTCCTTCCAGTCTTTTATTTTTGAAGCTTAGTCTCAGAGTAAGTATATGTTCGGTTTTAAAACATAGTTTAAGGCCCGGGCTCGACTCTTTATTTCGACAATGAGTTGCGATAAAGCCAGACTGTAATGGTCGTCATTCTTCTCATGCACATATGCAAGAATCATGACATTCAGCCATGAGGATGCGGTGTTAACTGCAAATACCTATACATAGAGTTAGAAGGTGAAGAATGTAAACGCCGTAATGAACACCTAACCCCAAAATCTAAAACCGAAGCGTGTATAACTCAAAATAACCGCCCCGGTGCTTCTCTAATTTTGTCTCCCAGAATCAGGAAGATGAGTGTCATACTGTTTGGATTGGTAGGCGTTTCCTTATCGGCCATCATTGGACGGTTTCAGCTAAAACTCTCTACCAACTCCTGACTCTAAGGGACCCGGTGGAAGTGTTTTATTGCTGGCTGGTAGTTTAAGGCCGGTCCCCTGACCTCTCCCATGACTGCAATTGCTCCCTCAATGAGTAGCACTAAGGAATTGACAGACATACTCATATACTCCTCTCCTCTACTCACTCTCCTCGGCCTCTAACGGCCGCTTCTGCACCTGAGAAAGCGGATTTAAAAACCCTACTCTCGCAAATTTTAGAACAGATCTAATCAGGGGAAAATGTACCGCAAGAATAGCAGAAAGTGGTTCTCAAAATCCTCACCTTCCTTACTTGGGCACCCTGGTGGTTCGGTGGAGGCACTTGGCTTGAACTGCCAGCTTCACCACACTGTTCTTTTCACCGACTCTTCAGGCTGGTGGAATCTTCCTCTCCTGGACGAAGAGTTTGAGAGAGTTGCCCATGTGTTGTTCTTGCCACATGGGATGCCGAAGAGTCTGAATGTCGCAGTCATCAGGTTTTTCCATATATTGCTTGACAACAAGTACAGGAACTGACGACTCACCACAGGACAAATTAATGGAATTTAAAAAGGGTTTGGACGAAGGTCAGGAGATGCCGAGACCCTAGATTCAGCCGGGAATGACTCACCCCCATAGGTGAGTCAGACCCCTTGTTATTTCTATCAATGCCGAAGAGTTCATTCGACGAGCATGAGATTGCCATTATTAACTAATATACAAATTAAAGTTAAAGAACAAAGCAGCAAAGGGAAATACCTGAGCTGTGTAGTCTCTGACGAGCACAAAGAAAATCCAGAACAAAAAAATCCGAGCAGAAAGTTGCCGAGAAGAAAGAACTGAAGACCACTTGACAACCGACGAGAAAGATTTGCCGAGCAGAATTCCTTGAGAAGTAACTTGGACGATGCAAAAAAATAAATCGCCTTAAATGACGTGAACAGTAACTTGCAGAGAGAAATAAATGTGAGAAGTGAAAATAATTTTCACTTCTCTCTCCTCCATATATATGGGGGTTATTTTTTCAAAATTCAAATTTTCCCCCCAAATTTTTCACTACCATGTTAAGGTTGATGTTCCAGGTTCGGCTCGGCCCAACCTAAAGCCGAGCCTAGGCTCCCTCTCATGTTGGGCCGAGGGCAATGATGTGCCAAGGATTATTGGGCCTGATTTCTTCAGTCAAGCCCAATCTTCAATAAAGGCTTACCATTGGGCTAGGTATAAAAAATACGTATAATGTATACTCATACAAGTAGAAATACTTATAAAAAACACCAATGGAATACAAAGGCTTTTCTTCGAAGCCCAAAGCCCATTAAGCTCAAAGATGCTCAATCGCGCCACTTGTCGCAATCTCGCAACCCACAAATGTCTATAAAATACCCAACTTTTCCAAAAGGGTACATTTGAATGACATCACTACTAATCTACTACCTTAAACTTACTTAAAATAACCCTCTCTTTAGTCTTGTTTTGTCATTCTTTTTGCTCTCCTCTCCTCTTAACTTGAGCGTCGGAGGGCGATAATCCTAAGGGGATTACTCGCCTTCTTGCAGGTGCCAATAGAGCTGCTTGGGAGCATTTAGCAGACCAGGTTATGTGAAAGGACTTCTAATTGGACTTGGACATCTTTACCTTAGCTTGTGGAACTCACTCATTGCGTCGAGAGGAAGTCACTCCCCGGACCTACAAATAAGTGTTTGCTCTCCCAAGGGTTGAAACATTATTCATTACTTTTACTCCCTAAGATTATTGTTCTTCAATTGATTACTCGAATTTAAGTATGAGTATTTTGATGTTTATTATTGTTTAATTTATCTAACATATGTCAGGCTAAACTATTTTAGGGTAGGGAGTTATATTATGTATTGGAATAATATTGTGAGAATGTGAAAGTTATGATTTTTTGGAATTTTATTGTTTATGCTAATATTTTGGTTGGATTGATAATCCGTATTAATATTTAGAACTTGTTTAATTATACTTTAGACCGGCCATCTATAGTTTAATTGGTTAGTTTAATTGCTAGGATTATTAGTTAAATTAGCTGGACAATAATTCCAAGAGCTTGTTTGGTTTATTTGTAATTAAGAGAAGTTTTGAATACAAGTTTGTGTTCAACAGTTAACGTCAAAATATATGCATGATTTATTTAATTCAATGATAAATTAATATTCCAATACGAGTATATATCTCCCGATCCCTATTTATTATTCATTTWTTTCCATAATTCTTAATTTTAGTATTTTATCACTTCGTATATCAATTCTAGATAGTTATTAGTATTTTAGTTAGTCTATTCACATATTCTTAACAACAGAGGTTTCTAACTAACATAAGCAATAATTTGATAAACCAATTCTTTGTAGGATCGACCCTAGCTTACCCTACTACATTTTTAGGAGGTCATAGTTAGGTTTATTTTAGTTAGGTACTCGACACGCCTATCAATAACGCATGCTCTTTTTACGTCCGTTAGTATATCAGACTACTCTGAATATAGGATTTAGATTCCTTGTTCCAGACATCATTCTACAAATGTTGTCGTTGTATGACATTGGGATTTGTTAGTTAACTCCCAACTCTTGGCAAAACAACTTTACGTTTTTGGCTGTTTCTAATAGAAGTAACAAAGTGCCAAACATTGATGCTTTTGCCTATATGCATAGTTTGACAAAGGCTTTAAGTATTCAATTAGGATGGTTCCGAATTTCTAACAAAGGCAGGTACATGATTTCCTGTAACAAAGTAAACAAGCACCGAGAGTGAAAGAACGAGTTTGTGTTCATCCGGGCCGGTTTTAATGATAAAACACTCTGGGTGTTGAGTCGATTCAATGATTCTTCGCCAATTGCGCCGGTGCCAATTATTTCCCGGACTTAGTCGAGAAGGCTGAGACCTTGAGGGACTTCTTTCTCACATGGGAGTTGACTCACTGGCTTAAAAATGAGGGCAAAGGAGAGAATCCAGATGACGAGTTGGAACATAACAAGACGAAGAGTAGGAAGCTAAGCCGATGATGAAGTGTTTATTGTTTCGTCCTTATGTTTGCCACTTAAGGGTTGGCTTATGGATAAAATCTTCTTGAAAGTAGTTGGACTTTTTCCTTATTCTCYWAAAGAAAACGGTAATTAACCGGCTCTTTTATTTTTTAACTTTTCTTTTCGCCTTATTTGCAGCTGCTGCTAGGAAGGTAGTTCCTCCCGCCACAAGAGGAAACATTCCCGGAGGAACTGAAGGTATAGAGGAAGCTATGGACCACATTTTTGCCTAAGATGTAATGAATTTAATCAGCGAAAAGCAAGCTGAGACCAAGGTACTAATATGTGAGGTAAATCAATCTCCGTTGATTGTTTTGAAGTGTCGATTGATTGTTTTACTCCTGCTTTTTTTTTAATGTTATCAAACCAGTGAAATGCCATCTAATGTGGCAAGAAGTTTTTGACCAGGTTCCAGAGTAAAAGCAACTGCCAGTAAAGGCTGAGTCTAGTCCCCTACATGTGCCGTCGAGGAAGARTTGAAGYAAAAGGTGGTTGTTTCCGGCAAGCCACCTGTAAAAAGAAAATCGATTGTAAGTCGAGGCTCCTAGCCTAACGAGCCGTTTTGGGTCTTCCAGGAGACAACGAATGTTCTAGGATCTGTTCAAGCACATTCYTGATGATTACAAGAATACACTTACCGTCCTTGATGAGGGTCAGGTTGGCCGAGTTCTGTCACTGCTGATGGAGGTAATTTTATCTTTTTTTATGTTTCAAGTGTTTTTCTTTCGGCCTATTAATGACTCGGCTATTTTTATTGTCGGCATTCTGCAGAGTTTGGTCTGGGTTGAAGTTATCCAAAAGAATATGCAGTCAGACTACAGGGCTTATAAGCATGCCAAGGCCATGGAGCGACATTGTTACGAGTACTTGGACTAGTAGACTCGAGCCTTAGAGTAGAAAAACACCAAGGTTAATAGGGAAATTTCCCGGATTGTCCATGATCTCAACAAATCCATTAGTGTACCCTTAACCGGCWAGTTTGAGAAAACTAAGGAGGCCGATGAGGCTAAGTTAAAACTGGCCAATGAAAAGACGAAGTTGAAAGAAGAGCTAATGGTCGAGTTCAAAGCTGCCCATGTCAAGGAGTTGGCTGACAAGGTCAAGGAGGCTAAGGCCGATCAACAAGCTCTTGTTAATCAGCTGATGTAAAAGGTTAGGGAGGCCAAGGTGGCGGCAACTAAGGCCAGATTGTTTGCTACTAGCGCTGTAGGTGTGTGCCCTTATTGGGCCATGTCCTACATTGATTTTGTTCGTGGGCTTGAGCAACGGATCCCACACGTGAGTGCGTTGGGGTAGTGTTGTCGAGTGAGGAATCGCCACTGTGCCTATACAAGTTAATCTCGGACGCCCAAAACATTGGTACCAATTTAATGTCCTCGTTGTCTGATCCAGTAACCAAGTCGTGGGTTTTGGGACATGGTAAGGAATGAATCTTTGACCCAATACGCCCGCATGTAACGGCCTCTACTCGGTCTCATTGTAATTTCATATGATCAAATCCATTGAATACACAACAACTTAAGAATTTTATCCTTAGGAAGCGCTCTAGCCTTAGAAATCAATTAAATGAGTGAGTTTCTATTATGAACACATCACTACCTAGCCTAATTGTTGTGACCACTTCAAATTAATCAAATTAATACGGTGCCTAATCCGATTGTTAATAGTTAATCTAAATTTAACATGATGCAAATAATTTCTAATCTTATTTAAGCAATCAAAAGCGTCTCATACATAAGAAATAGTATATGTACAATGAAAATCTATATGCTAGCATGAAAACTCAATATATATAAATCAACTTACCTTGTATAGTTAACAACACAAGAAAAAAAAAGGTTAGTGTATCAAAACTTTGCTTCCAATTGAATCGCTTATCACGACAAAAGAGATCGTTAGCATTGACAATTACGATTAAAACAAATGTGATAAGGCGAAAACGATTGCAAACGCATGAATTAACTACAAGATTGAAATTCAAAAGAAAAGTATTATACTAATCAAAATTAATAATAAAAAGAAAAGAGAAATTTAGATTGAATAGCCTCATAATTGGTACCTAGATTTTTTAAGAAACACTAGTACAAAAATAGTCATTTTTCAACTCTTTTTATCCCATTTCTCAACACATCAAAGTGTTTAGAAATTAATTCTCAACACATAACAATAGTGTCTAAAATTTGGGTGTGACTAATTTCGACACAGTATTTTTTCGGCACTATCTTTTGTTGAAAATATCAACACTTTTTTTTATAAAGTGTTGAGACTTTCATCACATTTTTTGACACGAAAAAGTGTTGAGATTTTCAACACATTTGAAGACACCAAAATTTGTTGAGAATTTCAACACCAAAAAGTGTCGAGACTTTCAACCCATATTTGGACATGAAAAAGTGTTGAGATTTGCAACACATTTTAGGACACAAAAAAGTATTGAGATTTTCAACACAATTTAGGACACAAATAGGTGTTGAGATTTTCAACACAATTTAGGACACCAAAAAGTGTTAAGACTTTCAATATGTTGTTCGACTCAAAAAAGTGATGAAATGGTCAATGTTTTTTTCTAATGTGTCGATAATGACAATTTTCTATATATCTTTATCCCATCATCACCTTGTCATTGTCAATTTTTATATAGCTTACTACATACAACTATAATAACCAACAAGGGGAAACGATAATCAAAACAAGATAATAAAAAATGTAAATATATATATATACAAACACACACAGACACACACACACACACACACACACACACACACACACACACACACACACACACACATATATATATATATATATATACACACACATATATCGTATAAATAAAATATATATATTCAATAATACGTCAAACGTATATCTAACAAGTGTTGTACCATATTAAGCAACTCCTAGAATAAAATTGTTCCACAAGGTAAGTTTTCAAAAGAAGTCCAACTACGAAAATAAATAACAAGCACAATTCTGATGATTGAAGCTAAGCTTGATTGATATTAGTACTCCAACCTCATTCTGACGATTTCTTTGGAGCATCTCCAGTCTTAACATTTTGCCCATCATCACAAGCACCATTGTGTACCTTGTAAAAAATAATATAAGTAATGTCAAAATATGAAAATTTGAGAATATAAATCAGAATTTATAATCAACTCAAATTTATAGAGTTGAGGAACAACACAAAGACTTAAGCTAGTAATTTTACTTTGGTGGTCGTACTAACCAACACCACACACAACAACAATAGTAACCACAACAAATATAATAAGGCAAAGGTAGATACACAAATACAATGTGCATAACCACTAGCTAAGATCTTACCGGGAAATGGAAATTCCAATTAAAGTTTCTCTGCAATGGATACAAATGGATAATAATGGATGCACTCACACAATGCGTGCACAAGTGCAAACAAAAAACCAATTCTACATCATATACTATATATATCTATATATAAAATAGCAAAGAGGAACAAGGAAGTACGACCAGTACCACTCTCTTAAGATTTTCAGGGGGACAAGGTGCTATACTCATTCATCTGTTGACCTTTCTCTAGGATCATAATGCAAAACACGGAAGATATAACACGGAGATATGTTTTCTATAGATTTTAGAGTAACATAAATGCATAACCCGGAAGATATAACACAGAGATATAACAAAACCTATTTTTGCTACTGCCTTGGCTTCTGAAATTGGGCAACAGGCATAAGATCCTGGACAACAGCAGTAGCAGGACAGTAGGAGGAGCTGCAGTAGTCGCCGGATGCTATTCCGAGGAAGCATGCATCAACCAGTGATACCGRTGCTTCAGGTCAGGCAGGGGGTTTTGCAGGGGCAACAACAGCGTGGGGAAGCCCAACAACAGTAGCACATGACCCTAGGTGAAATTATCCCACAAACACAAAGGTTGCAGTGATAATACTTTCTTAGGAGTGATAGTTAGAGATATTAGGAATTTAGGAGAGAAATGCAATAATTTTTCTTTCTCTTATGTTAGAAGAAATGGGAATAGGGTGGCACATGCTTAAGCTAATAATAGTCGTAATTGGGAAAGTTTTAGAGTGTTGATCAAAGAGGTACCGAATGAAATCCTTTCTCATGTAACTAACGATATTGCTTAATTTGTTATTTATTATTTATATCTATTATTTATTATTAAAATAAACAAAYAGTCAAACACAAACGTCCATTACAGTAACGTGAGTTTAAAACAACTAAAGCATTTGTATAATTGCAATCAAATGGACATAAAAGAAGAAATAGAGAAAAAGGAAGCAAGGTGAGTTGGGCTTGCTGGTCATGGGCCTGGGGTAGCAGAAGAACCACCAGGATGTGGTAGCTGCACGGTCATGTTGTAGGTTGTGCTACAAAATAATAGCGAAGAGGGAAAATGAGAGGAGAGAGAAAGAGAAAGGAAGAGGGGTAGAGCAGTGCCAGTGATAACTTTCACAATTTGGGAAAGTTAAAAAACAAAAAGAAGGAAATTAAGAAAGAAAGAGAGAAAAGTAATTCTGATAAACATCATCTCATTATTTCATTCATTTGTGTCTCATCCAAAAAGAATTATAATTATTAAAAAAATAATCACACTATGACACAACATCCAATCAACCTACTTTTACCCACTATTATAGGTAATAATTTTACCTAACTTAATAAAAGTTAATGAAATACAAGCTTGACTTACTCTAAGATAATCAAAAGCTTGATTTATTTATGGTAGATGAGTAAAAGGTTGGATTATTATAGAGAATTTTTCCTAATTTTAATAATAGTTTTATTTTCTTGTCAAACAAAAAGAATAAGGATAAAAGCAGATAGAAACACATCGATCCAACACCCATTTACAAAAGATAAAGGCCCAAGACTCCTCCTCTTAATGATTTATAACCAAATTATAGACAAGTTCAACATTTTAGCAAATATTCTTATACTAAGCTGTTCCACGCCAGAAAGGGCTTAAATATGATAAGTTCCGAAAAGGGCTTTTTTGTTTTTCGATGACTTTCACGATCCATGACATCAAACTTATAGCCATTGATAAAAACACTTTTCATCCTTTTATCACGATTACAAAGACCACCGGTTAAGGCTTTTCTCAACTTTCCTTCCTTTGTGGTATCATCTAAGTTGTGCACCTATAATTGTAAAATATTCTAATTGTTAATAATTAAGTTTAGATTTTAAAATAAATGTTTTTTGGTCACAAAAATGAAAACTAGTAGGTAATTTCATATAACCTGGCTTTGTAACCAATCTGCAAAGTCATTGATTATCCATTCATTTTTGGTTTTCTCGTTCACTTGACTTGCTTTGAGTTGATTCTCTTCATGTTTTTGCATTGGGATATGAACTGACCTTAAATTATATTAATAAAAATTCAATGATAAACAAATGTAAACTTTGGGAAATAATTCTTTGGAAACATATATTAAATAAGGGAACATTAAAGTAATCACCTTTCAACGGGATACATCCATCTATAATGAATAAGCCCACCGAGCCTAATCTCTTCCACCAAATAAATTAAAAGATGGACCATAATTTTAAAAAAGGTTGGTACAAACTCCTTCTCCATCTTACAAAGAGTTGACACAATCTTGTCCTGAATGGAACCTAGCTTGGAGGCATCAATAGTTRGAGCACATATCTTCTAAAAGAAATCAGATAGCTCCTCCAACAAGTCGATAATTTTGGAGGCATTTGATGCTCTACAAGCAACAGGAAGGATATCTTGCATAAGCATATTGTGGTCATCACTTTTCATATTTATAAGCCTTCGTTGCTTCACATTGACACACCTTTCGAGATTAGATCCATACCCATCATCGACTTTAAGCTTTTGTAAGACTCTTGGAAACCTCTCTTTCTCTTGGGCAGACATAGTGAATGACGCGGGAGGCATGAAATACTCTTGAGGTGGATGAGGTTGAAGCCAAAGTTCAGGTTTTATGTTCTCCTTTTTAAACGCCTCTCTAACTTCTTTACCATTGTACGGACGCCGGGGCATCACCAGGCTGGACTAGGTCCGATCCCTCTACTCCGAGGGGTACAATTTTAGGGCGGCTTGGTTTGTTTGCTAGAAGTGAATTCTTGCTTTTGCAGATTGCGAGTATGCCTARAGTTTTGTGTTTATACTCGAAATGAGTAGAGGAAGTCGCCACTGCACTTCTTTTGGAAAGCYGTGGAACCTGTTTTAAGCCTTGCCTTTAATTGCATAAAACAAGGCGAAGGACTCCATGTCTAGTAGTACACCAAAGGTCTRGATTAGAGGACAAGGGTAAGGGTGAATTAGTGCTAAGCACCCCCCCGCATCTAGCGGCCTCTAATCAGTTATTTGCGAGTTCATTTTCCGAAAGACAACAACAAACATTTTTCCATTTTAAACCCTAAGCATGCAATATTACTAGGCGTGTTGTTTAACACAATACTATGCAAATAGTGTCTAGTTTGTTGTGGCATGTGTTGTTCATTCCGTATTCAAGGAGCCTAATGCCGGTTGTCCATAGTTATCTTATTAGGCGTGAAACACGAAATTTGCAGGTCTTTGTTAAAGCATATTATATGTGTAAGACAAGCATGCTTGCACTCGTGCGAAGAATTTAAAGTTATGCCTTAAGGTTGCTTTTAATTCAAATTGCCGAATCACTTGTAAATCAATATTACATGCAAATTACATAGAAACTCGAACTTCTAAACAAGCATGCAGAAGGGGGTTTAGAATTGAGACGTTGGCCTCAAACGTACCTCGCAACACGATTTCGAAGATGAAGGACACTGCTTCGGATCCTTAGGAACCCTTATCGAACCTTAGAACCCTTGAAAACCTCCTAGATCAATTATGAAACAGCGTTTTAATATGCTCTTATGTGTTTGAATTGTGTTTGAAAGTGTTTGAGAGACAGAAAGAGAGTGAGAGAGAGTCAGACACGCTAGAGAGAGAGTGCACGTCCAAAAGATGTGAAATGAATAGAAGAGCTCCCTATTTATAGGCAAGGGTTGAAATATGCCAAAATAGGGAACTTTTAGGCGCAATTACGCCCAAAATTGGGCGCAATTGCGCCTAGTATTGACCTGGATTTTGGCCGATTCTACTTGYCTCGAATAGCGTGATTGCGATTGTATAATATCTTAATATAATTGTACGTGATTTTATACGATTATTATCTGATATTCTTATGATTGCGTCGGATATTATTGGGATATTCGAGATTGTTTTACCTCGAATAGCGAGATTRTATTGAAATAATATCGTAATATATTCGTATAAAATATATACATGATTTTATACGATCATAGTTGATATTATTGCGATTATGGCTGGTATTACCATGATGCTCGAGATTTTCGTCTTCCTCGGGACGCGTGTCTCGAGGCGAAATATCTCGAGATGGCCCGCTTAGCTCGATTTTGCGTTTTTGCTTAAGAAATTCATAAATATTAAACCATAAATAGAAAAATTACGGAAAAAATATTGAAAAAATTCCTTGTGTAATATAGGGTGCTGTGCTAAAATGTTTTGAATTTTGGAATTGTTTTCATAATTTAATTGTTTTCATAATTTAATTAATTATCACAAAATTAATTAAATTGATGAAAAATCAGAAAATTGCTAAAAATGCTTAGAAAAATTTGGAAAAATTCCGAAAAATTCTAGAAAATTGTTTTTAAATAATTTAAAATAATTTGAAAATTAAAACATATTTTTTGAGGTGCTAAATACTTGGAAGAGGTGTCCGGTGCAAGGGAATCTGTTTTTTTAGGGCTTCTCAAGGTCCCAGCTCTCTCGATTTGAGTTGTGTGTTGCAAGCGAGGGGTGTCTTATCATTGGTTGTCTTGGGCCAGGGACAAATGTATGTATCTACTAAAGCCCCCACTTTGGATGATTTTGCAAAGAGTAAAATCTCTTAAAACGAAAGCCAAAGTACCCGGTACCTGCAAAATAAATGCGTTAGTTTTACCTGTACCTACGGTTGCATGTTGCTTGCTTGCTTGTCTCTTTTKCTAACACTTTTGCTTACGTTTCCACTTATGGTTCTGATTCCAACGGGGCTCCCTGCTTCGATCTTAGGGGGGAATTTCTACCTATGGTTCATATTCCACTAGGGATTTTCTACTAATAGGTTGTCCGCCTCGATACTTCCGTTAGGAATTCCTGGGGTACTATTATCTCAATGTCYGCTCCGATGCCTCCATTAGGACTTCATGGGGAATTACTGTGATAACCGTATCGATGCCTCCATTTGGACTTCTTCGGGGAAAATGAAATGGTGTCTGTATCGATGCCTCCATTTGCTCCTGGTGCTTGCTTGAACTTTTTTATCCCATCTCGGCTAGTTGTCCGGGAAGATTAACATATTGGTAACGCAGTGTATAGCCACGATCGCGTATGACGAATGTCTTTTTTGTTGGTGCGTGCTTGATCTTCTTTATCCCATCTCGGCTAGTCGTCCGGGAGAACTCAAATGGAGGTAACGTCACGTATAGCCACGATTGCGTATAGCAATGTGTTTTTGTAAATGCTTGCATTGCGTGTACACAATTGGACTAAAGCTTGGCTTTTGCGAGGATGATACGACTTCGATTGGGGAATGYGCGCTTTGACTTTGATTTGCTTTCGACCTTCACTTGATCATGGCTATTTCTTCGTTGTTACTTTGCATTCGCTTACGTATTTTCGTAGCTTCGTAGGTGTATTTTTATAGCGATTTGATGACTTTCGGGCCCATTTTGCTTGCTTAGGGGCTTATTGGTCATTGTGCATAACTTTGAAAGTTGGTTGGAATTCCCGGGAAGTACCAATGACATTTGAATGCAATGGCTTCGCGCGTACACAAGTGGGCCCACGAGAAAGCTCGAAAAATGATCCAAAAATAGACAGAAGCTAGGCGCAATTACGCCCAACGTTCAGCTTATTTTGGTTGAATTTCGTGGCCTTTTAAGGCCACTTTGCCTCATTTGTCATTTGTTGTCTAAACTCCATTGCTACACCTTGGAATTGCTTGGAAAGGCTTTGTTTGCTTATCAAATCCCAAGTTCAAGTAAGTTTTTTACTCCAAACTTGAAATTCACTTGTAAGTTGCAATTGTAATACTCAAAATCATGCCATTTGAATATGCCTTGTCAATTTGTGCAATTGAATTGGGGCTTTCTCCGTTGCTTGTGTATGCTTGRAATTGTTGAATGCTTTGGCTTATTCATGCTTTTGTGAGTCTTTTGCAACTTGTTTCATCAAATTTGGTGCAAATTTGAATGAGTTATGCCATTGTAAGCTTACTACTTGAAGAAGATGATGAATAGCAGCTTGCTATGCCCATGCCTTGTAGAATTATGCATATRCCTTATTTATTCTTGCTTGTTGATGATCGAATAAACCTTTCCATGCCTATTTGCAACAATGTGGATGCCCATGTATGATTTCACCATTGTAAGTAGCTTAAAGCTTCAAAGAGAAATTGCTTAATGGTGATTACTTGCTAAATTGCGGATTATGGCATATGAGTGAGGATGTACACCTTCTTGATATCCTCATTGCATATAGAATTTGTGAGTGGAATTGTGCATTCCGTTAGGCATGTATATTCACTGGGGAGAATAAGTGCTCTTTATCGCCTTTCTAGTTGCTTGAATATTGTCCTGACTATCAGGAAATTGTGCATTTCCTCCGACCGTAGTTGTGTTGATTAGCTGTAAGCCCTTAGAGGGCTTTTTGTTTGTTTGTGGAATGTCCATTTGTCAGTCGTTATRCTACCCGTTTGTTTTCTGAATCTTTGCTCGATTMTACTAGTAGCATGCCCGTACGGAGAGGAAAACAAGTGCCCAGTTCCCGTCAGAGATGGAGGGTGAATGACTGGGATAACTCTGAGTTATGTTGCTCCACTGATCACCACGTTTCTATCCGTCCGAGGAATGGACGGGTATGTTGCTTTCAGTTGTCTGGTTGTCCTTTGTTTTGCCTCGTTTGCTAATTTTTGTATCATCTTTTCTGTTGAGCGATTACCGTACTCGGATGTATGGGACCTCTCATACGATTGGTGATCTCTTTCATAGAGATTTCTTCGAGCTCCGTAGAGGAGTATAGGACATCCTCGGGCGATGTGGCTTCCAGGATTTTGTTCTTAACCTGGTCAGTCAGTCATATTCACTGGCTCCYAAGATTTCGGTGTTCGGCTTGATGGAGTGTTTCTTGGATACCACGAACACCTTYCCCTTCCCGTGGAAGGTAATGGTTGTGACCCCCCTATGACTTTGCTATGTTGACAGGGCTTGCTTTCACTAAAAAGCTTGTCGCTCTAGATGACGAGATCAGGCTTTCTGACCCTCGTTTGGATGAGTGGCTGGGTCCGATTTCTTCCCGCCTACGAGCTGAAAGTGTGGATAACCAGCATAACAGAGGGTGCTCATGAAGGGTTTGGAGCTAGCAGGCACCACTGATGAGCAGTCAGCTAGGATCTTTATCCTGGTGATGCTTTGCACGACATTGTGTTCTGATAAGGGCACGGGGAGCATAATTCAGCTTCGTTTTCTCCCTATTCTAGAGGATCTTTCTGTTGTTTCCTCCTATAATTAGGGTGGATTCGACTATGCTGCTCTGATGCATTCTATGAGGTTATACTGCCGTCAGGTGGWCGACGCTGCGATCCTTGCACTGGCTGGCTGCTGGAGAGTGCTCGAGGTAATTCTCCTTGACTTTTACCGCCTTGTTTTCATTTTGTTTGCTTCTATTGCCTGACCCCATTAGTTGTACTTGCACTTTTGGGCTTATGAGTAGTTTCCACGCATGGGCTTGGTGCCTAGGTTGGACCCTCATGCACAGCTCGCTGGATGGCCTGTGATGATGCGGTGGATGTCCAGAGACACTCCGTCTTGGACCGGTGGGCTTCAACAATCGAGGAGGATTCTCTACCGCCTGAACCCAGCTGAGGTGAGTTGCACTGCCCTTTAGTTGTGTGCTTTCATTGAATACTTTGTGATTTTAACCACATTTTGCTGCAGGTGGAGTGGCCCATGGAGGCGAGTGGGGAATGTGAGACCGAGGAGGCTAGCTACAGTAGCTGAGCTCGCCCAGAGGCAATGTTTTTTCAGGGGACCTCAAGGGCCTGTCTGGTACCTTGGGGAGCATGTAGTGAGGCAACATAGCCTTTCTGCGCCTGTAGTGCCTTAGGATCCTCCAATCATTATGATGGATGAGGAGCTGTTGGTCACCACGCTGTCCAACTCATGGTGAGGTGGTGGATTACCACCTCCTGCTTGGTGACAGGGGTCAAGATGCCTGTGCGTGTTTCGTGGAGGAGCAGCTAGCCCCCCGWGTTGAGCTAGGTTTCGAGGTATGAGTCTTGCTTATCCACACCTTTTCTTTGCATTTGCTTTCTATTTGTTGTGCACTAACTTTGACTTGGCTTGTGCAACCTGATTATGACCTCAGTGAGATCCCCTTTGCTGACTTGACGACCCGTCCTGGCTTGGATGAGTTCATTGGGCTTCCTCTTCTGGCTGCTAGGCGCGCTCAGAACTCGATGCCCCCTTAAGCTGGTGAGGTAGGGAACATTTCGATTTTGCCTTTTCATGCTAGTACTCACTCATGTTCTGACTTGCCTGGTTTGCTAAATAAATGCCTCGGGCAGGCGTTATGAGGCTGCTKGGAATAATCGATGCCTGAAAACATGCCTATTGTCAGCTGAGAGACTCGGTACATGCACCAAATCTCGTGATTTCAATGTTTTGTATGGTCGGGAACAAGTTTTTGACTTGAAAATCCTTTGCAGGTTCATTAGGGCGATGATGAGGATGCTGATGACGATGGCGATGTATAGATGAGATCGGTCCCTAATYGGGGTGGAGCTTCGATTTCTCGTTATTAGCTTGGACCCTCGTCTTAGTTTACCATACCGTGAACCTCTGCTGTAGTTTCTTTCCCAGATGAGCTACTGGACGAGTTGAGCTAGTGTCACTTGGTTTTTCAACGTGTCRCGAGCAATAGATGTACCTGTCACCTGTAGGGAAACGGGGTGACTGTAGCTATGCATTTGTTTATTTTATGACATAGCTTAGACTTGGCTAGACTTATTTGTTGACTTTTGCTTAACTTGACTTGACTCGAATCTAACTTAGACTCGAATGTTTGTGTAAATATGACTAGGATTGTGTATGCCTCTAGACATACCTCATTTTTGTAATGCTGAGCTTTGATTACAACTTGCAAAAGCCAACTCGCTAATTATATGCAATGCATGTGATTAAACTTCAAAGACGACGTAGATTGTCTTTTGTTGTTGCGTATGTTGCGTTGCGTTGTTGAGGCGAATGTCAGCTCATTCCTCTTTGAAAATGTCGGGAAGGACCTAGCTTGGACCAAGAACTGTGTGCCATTGTGCATGGGAGCAGCGAGAAGGAGTAAAATCGGCCAAAAACAAGCCCAAACTAGGCGTAATAGTGCCTAGGCTGGGCGCAATTACGCCAAGAATCGAGCTATTTTTGCTCGAAAGTCGATTTTAGGCAAGTTTGTTCGGCCTTATTGCTTATAAATAGGGGTTTATTCACGCCCTTATTCATTCTTTACAGCCTCCTTAATGCTTAAAAACCTCTCTTACATTGCTTTAGACTTCATTTAATTCATTACATCCAAGAATTTGTAACAAATCAAATGGAGAGAGACTTTGCTAATGCTTTGAATGATGTGCATCGAAACATGGATATTCGTAAAAGGGAGGACCTTACAAGGCTGAATTGTGATGTTCTCTTGGCTTTAAGGTATGTAAATCTCGATACAAACCTTCTTTATGATGCTATAAGCCTTTGGGACCCATTGACGCACTGTTTTTGTGTTCGGGACAAGGAAATTATTCCTTTGCATGAGGAACTTGGTGCTATTATTGCGTAGCCTTTGTAAGTCTCCCTTGTATCCCTAATACGGTTGATCGCTTTGTTGATGGATATGAGCGATACTTGAGACTTAGTCAACTATTTCACGATGCATAGTGCATGGTTGGGAAATTTATTTGCTTACTTTAGTTGACTATATTGCTAGTGATGTTTCTTGCCGTAGAAATTTACCGTAGACATGCAGTTATGATTTGCTTGTTTGCGCGTTTTATGTTTGTCCATGGCAATAAAAATGTCGGTCATGCTAGCATTATTTATATTGTCGAGCAATGCGAGGCTAGTCGTAGTCCTATGATGTTGTGCACGGGGGAGTTATTCATGATGCTCGAYCGTTTTAAAAAGGATGCGTATGCACCCTTATCCGGATTCCCTGTTTTAATGYAATTACAATATTTTGTTTGAATATTTGCGAAATAGTGCATTTATACAATTATTGCTAAATATTGCACATGTTGCTATTTCATGACAGATTTGGCTAATGGAGTGTTTGAGTCTAGTTGAGGCGCCCCAGAATCCTGTCAAGTATTCTGCTAAGGTATTCTTATCCCGTAAGAGGGTCCGTGTCAACAAATCTCAACATGAGTGGATTCTTATCCTTGTTGACTGTGTCATTCTCATGCGGTGGACTGTCCCTTGGTGGGATRTTAGGAATATGGTGCATACTCGCTTATCTTCATACGTGCGCATGGCTAGCTTGTCTGCATTGACCTTTTATTTCCTTTTAAGGGTGATGAGGCAATTCGAGAAAGTTTAGCTTATTCCCGCTGTTGACACGGTTCTTCCTGAGGACAAATGCTTGCATTCGGGAAATGCAATAGAGTGGGAGAAGTACTGGGAATCCCATTCTACACTTGGGGTGACCCCACTTGCTCGAGGTGATGACCACAAGATTTCTGCTCATTACCATGTCTGGATGAAGCCACTAATATGATGAGTCGTGCTGAGGCGAGACGTGCGGAGCAGAAGGACCATCAAAAGAKTAAGAGACTGGACTGTGACTCTACTAAGACCCCTGTTGCTAAGTCTACAACTATTTCTGTTAAGTACAGACTTGGTCCTAAGAAGGTGCCCGTTTGGAGTACGCTTGAAAGACTTCCTCCTTTGAGGATTGACTCAAATGTTGCTGAAAGAAGACTTGGGCCTAAAGAGATGCTTGGAAGGGATGCTAAAGAAAAAGGGAAGGCTACTGTGAAAGATAGACCCAAGAGACGCAAATGGGTGAGAAAGCCTAAAGGTGAGAGCTAGGGTGCAAAGAAGGATGACGCCAAGGAGCAAGAAGAGGAGAGGAAGGAGTGATTGCTTTTCTCCATAACTCTTGTTTAATTTAATGTTTGTTTWATTAATGAGTTAATAAAGTGATTRGCCTGCGAACCGCTTTTGCATGTAATAAGTGAACTTGGAACTTGAAGTTTCTTTTTGCATTGTATTTGTCCAATTTTAATTACAAGTAGTAATAAATTACAAACTTGCATTGCTTTTTATACATTGTTTTTACTTTGAGCATGTTGAAGAAAAGTTCGTCCAATTGCCGCTTGATAGTTGTTCACTTGCTAATCCTAAAGCAAGTAGGTCACTTGTTATTGTGGCCGAGCCCCTAGGCGAGGCTGCCTACGTATCCCAGAAGGAATCAGGCCATCCGTAGTTCTCATGCATGATGCTATTGTGTTGTTGAGACGCGGTGCGTGTGTATGCCTTAGACGTAGTATTTCATGAGTTGGTCTAAGTTGGTGAGGCTGTAGAAGTTATCACCATTCGTGTCCATTAGTTGAACTACCCCTTTTGGTAAGATCTTTCTGACGATGTAAGGACCTGCCCAATTAGGATGGAACTTGCCTCGATGATCTAGGACTGTTTTGCGAAGTTCTTTAAGAACCAAATCACCTTCTTTGATGCCTCGTGGTTTGACTCGCTGGTTGAAGTACCATTCGGGCCTCTTTTGGTAAGCTTGCACATGATGTAAGGTTGCTAGTTGTTTTTTGTCGGGAAAAGCTAACTCGTCGAATCTCACCCTTACCCATTCTACTTCTGGGAGTTTGCTTTCTMGGAYAATGMGTAGAGATGGGATCTCTAGTTCTACTGGTTGAATAGCTTCGGTACCATAAACCAGTGAAAAAAGAGTAGCTCCCGTTAAAGTGCAAATAGAGGTCCTGTAACCCCATAGAGCGAAGTGTAGCTTTTGCGACCAATCTCGATAATTCTCTGTCATCTTTAAGATAATTGTTTTGAGATTTTTGCTACTTGCTTCAACTGCCCCATTGGCTTGTGGCCTGTATGGTGATGACTTKTGGTGCTGAATCTTATACTTGGCGAYCAGATCCGCACATTYTGCTTGAAAGTGGGTGTCGTTGTCACTAACGATTTCTTGAGGAACCCTATAGCGACAGATGATGTTGTTTTCTATGAATTTTGCCACTGGTTTAGCGTAGAGCTTAGCATATGATGCTGCTTCGACCCACTTTGTGAAGTAATCTATGGCCACAAGTATGAATTCATGACCTCCTTGCCTGGGCGGCGTAATCTTYCCTATTATGTCTATCCCCCATGTAGAGAAAGGTCATGGAGAGACAAACGTGGATAGGAGAGACGGAGGAACATGCTGTGCGTTGGAGTATTTTTTGTAGGTGTCGCATGTATGGACATATTGCATGCAATCCCATTCCATGGTGGTCCAATAATACCCCAAMTTGATGATTTTGGAGGCCAGGAGCCTGCTTTTCATTTCGGTGCCACAGATTCCGTCATAAACATGCTCCTTGATGGTTTTGCGTACTTGTTAAGTGATGCAAAGTAAGTGGACACCATTGTAGTGACGTTTATAGAGTTCTCCGCCTTAAAGTAAATACACAGATGCGAGACGTCTCAGAGCTCTTTGTTGCTTTTTGGTTGCACTGGAAGGGTATTCGCCAGTTTCTAGGTAGTCCTTGATGTCTTTGTACCATGGCTCTTCCGGATCTAGGCTAAGCACCTCATTTGTTTCGTCTAAAGTGSAGACGTATGCTGGTTCTTATCTTCGTTCAATGACTAAAGGCATTTGGGTCACTGAACTCGGAATTCTCACCATGGATGCGAGTTTTACTAGTACATCTACAAACTGATTGTCTTCGCGCCGTAGGTAGGTGTATTCGACTTCGTCTACCTGGGATGCAATGTTCTCAAGATAAGACTGATACAGAGCAAGGCTTTCACTTCGTACCTTCCATTGGCCTAAAATTTGGTTTATGATGAGTTAGAAATCACCATATACTCGTAATCTCTTAACGTTAAGTGCAACGGCAACTTGCAATCTCAGAATACATGCTTTGTACTCTACGGCGTTGTTAGTGACGTTGAAGTCGAGCTTGACGAAAATCAGGGTGTGCTCCTCTTGTGGTGAGATTAGAAGCACTCCAACTCCATTACCCCTTTTGATTAGATGCGCCAACGAAGTATATAACGACCAACTTTCTTCCTCGGTCATCATAAGAATTTCGTTTGGGAAGTCAAGGTCCTCTGGAAGGACTTCGTTTGGAGAGTCTGCTAAGAACTCGGAGACAATGCTACCTTTGATGGCTTTTTGAGGCACTAATTTAAGGTGAAATTCGGCGAGCATAACCATCCATTTAGACACGCGTCCGTTGACTGATGGCTTTTCAAAGAGGTATTTCAGTGGATCCCCTTTGCATATGATGTGTATTGTATGTGTGAGCAAGTAATGTCGAAGCTTTCGCGATGCCCACACTAAAGCCAAGCATAATTTCTCTAGGGCAGAGTATCGTTCCTCGTATGAAAGGAGCTTCTTGCTGAGGTAGTTGATTGCACTTTCCTTTCCATCGATTTCTGGAGCGAGCATTGCTCCAGCGGCGGTGTTTGTTGTTGTAAGATAGAGCCGTAACGGATGCCCAAGGCGAGCAGGAGCTAACACAGGAGGATTGATGAGGTATTCCTTGATCCTGTCTAAAGCTTGTTGGCARCTATCATCCCATTTCTTAGGTGTACCTTTCTGCAGTTTCTTAAAGATTGGTTCACAGACTATTGTGAGCTTGGATATGAACCTACCGATGTACTAGAGTCGACCCAAGAATCCTSGAATCTCCTTTTCATTTTGCGGTACCCTAAGTGACATGATTGCTTTGATCTTTGTTGGATCGATCTTGATGCCTCGATAGCTAATGATATAACATAGGAGCTTGCCTGAAGTGACCTCGATTGCGCATTTTTGCGGGTTGAGACGCATGTTGAATTGTCAGAGTCTCTGGAAGAACTTCCTTAGTGCAAGGGTTTCCTTCGCGGTCTATTGACTTGACAATCATATCGTCAACATAGACCTCTACTTCAATGTGTATCATGTCATGAAGTAGAGKTCTATGTTGACGATATGATTGTCAAGTCGTTGTTATGTGGCGCTTGCAGTTTTGAGACCAAAAGGCATCACAGTGTAGTAATATGGCCCGCACGGAGTGGTGAATGTTGTCTTTTCCATGTCTTCTTCGGCCATTTTGACTTGATTATACCCAACATAACCATCCACGAATGAGAGCAAGGCATGATCTGTTGTGTTGTCTACGAGAACGACTATGTGTGGTGATGGGAAGTCGTCTTTTGGACTTGCTTTGTTTAAGTCACGAAAATCTACACACATTCGAACTCGTCCATCTTTCTTAGGTACTGGAACCACGTTTGCTATCCATTGAGGGTAATTAACGACCTTAATGAGGCCTGCATTGTGTTGTTTGATGACTTCCTGCCCAATGTTTGATGAGTGAGGAATCACCATATACCCATCCACGTTTGCTATCCGGTTTTATGCGACAGAGCTTTTTTTTATTGGCTTAGCCCCCTCTACRAGCATGGCGATGTTTGGATCAATCCCTGGCATGTCTTCATAGGACCAAGCAAAAACATCCCAGAACTCTTTTAGTGTTCCAACCAATTCACTCCTTTCTTGCGGACTTAATGTCAAACCAATTTGTATCTCCCGCGACGTGTCATTCACTAGTACAAAAAACCATAAAAGTTGCGGTTAATTAAGGCTCAAAAGCTGCGATTTTAAACCGCAACTTTTGGGAGTGTAGCTTTTGTAATGTCAATAGTTGTGGTTTTTAGCAATAACCGCAGCTTTTAATAGCCCAAAAAAATAATATTTTTTTCTTGTTTCATCATAAAAATGATGGCCATATCAGTGATATGTATGGCTTCACCCCGCCTCAGGCAAGGGGGGCGACCTCAAGCTTTCAGTGTCACTGGAGTTGAGATGGAATCCGCAATGTGAATGCGTTGGGTGTGTCGTCGAATTGAGGGATGCCCGACGTGCGCTATATAGGTTATTCACGACGGCGCCCGAAACATTGGTGCCAATTTAATGGCCCGACGTCCAATCAAGTAACCAGTCGTGGGTTCGGGGACATGGTACGAATCAGATCTGTACCCAATTCGCCCGCATGTAGCGGCTCTTACTCGGTCTCATTGTAGTTCCATAAATCAAACAATTGAATTCAAAGAGCCTATTGAATTGATCTTGCAAGCACACTAATTACTAGGTGAGTTGCTATTATGTACAAACGAAGACTTCTTAATATGGACATGGCGATCATTGATTGTTAGTCAATGTTAATAGGTGCTTAGAAAACGGTCGTCCATGATTATCTGAATTTAATGTGCAAACGATTAAATTCGGTCTTTGTTTAAACATATATACAAGTGTGATAGAAATATATATACAAACGAGACATGAAAAACAAAGGTTAGTAAGGCATAATAATATGTATGTTGCGCCCTTCTTCACCTTGTCACTGCAAACAATCAAATCGTTAGAATAAGAATAAACTCAAGGGAATCGTCCTTCGATTGAATTGCTAATTGAGACAAACAAACGCGTTAGTATTGACAATAGTAATATGTATAATAATAATGAAACAAGAAAACCATGGAAACAATGAAATATGAATAAAATCCTACATATTTACATGAAACGATTAACAAGTGAGTTTCTACATTGCTTTAATTGAATTAAAACTCAAAATAATGGTTAATCAAGTTAAAAGAGACAAAAAGAATTAAAAAGAAAGAGTGAAAGAGATTGTTGGTGAGTAATCTAGATTTATACCTTATATTCGCTTGTTGATTCGAACAGAATCGATGCTTTGAATTGAAAACGAATGTGTTTTGAGTGTTTGAGTGTTTTGAGAAGTGGTATAGATGTGTCTTGTGACTTGTGTGTCTGTGAAGTGTCAAATCGTATGAAGTGAAGGTTTTTTTAAGGTCGTCGGACTGAGCAAGGCAAGCAAGTATTTATAGGCACGAGGCAAAAACGAGGCATCAACCCTGCGTATATACGCTGGGATGAGGCGTTAATGCTCATGGGGGAGCGTATATACGCTCATCCCAGCGTAATATACGCTTTCTCCTTTTCCATTGAGTTTTGGCAAAAACGTGTGTAATGATTTGAGCGTTATATACGCAGACCTGAGGAGCGTATATACGCTCCTGATGAGCGTATATACGCTCATACACTGCGTATATACGTCAAATACTTCGTATATATTTTCCAAAACCTCGATATGTTTTGATTTCTTCCGATTTTATTCGTGATTTCCCTTGATTCGACGCACCTAGACACCCTTGCTCTCCAAGCAAGGAGTTCTAGAATGTTCTAGAAGGTTCCACGTATTTCCGGAGTTATTTTCTAATTATTCACGTATTTTCTGCGTATTCTGCGTATTTAAACATTGCAAAATTCATAGAAAATCATAGAGAAATAGAAAAAATAATTTAAAAATATTGGCGGATTCAGAAAAATGTGACGCACATGATGGAAAACAAAAAGCACGAGAATCGTCAGCGTGACTTGTTTGAAAACCTTTGAAAACCTTTGAGTTTATCGAGAAACGAAAGAATAAGTTTGCCTTGTAAGTGACTTTGCTCAATAGTTTCGAGTACGAACTCACGTATTTCCAATTTTCGTGAGTTCAAAGCATCTTTTCCGAGTCGAAACAAACGCGAGACGCGGTATATTTCATCACGGATTATCATTTGGGGAGACAATTTTCAGGTGTTACAGAAGCCCCACTTTGACTGAGTCTGAAGAGACGATAGTTTCGTAAGACGAAAGTCAAAGTATTCGATTCGGGACGGAGAGCAACTCAAGACGTTCTGCGACCCTGAGTTACCCTTTTTCGCCGGTACCTGCAAACAAAGGTTAGTTCTACCTGTAGCCTTGTCCATGCGGTTCGATGTGCTTGTATGTGTCTGAGTCCTTGAGGTCATTTCCCCGTTTGGCTGACTGGAGAAATGCAGGTGCGGTCCATGCTTTCCGAAGAAATGAGCATTGACTTGAAAACGATAGCCTAATTCAGGATTAAGGACTACCTTGGTGACAACATAGGTCCGTTTTTATGTCTAGCGAAATTTGCATGCAATGTTGACTTGTAACTTGTGACTTGAGATTGAAAAGGGGCAAGAGCCATTGAATTTGAAAAGTCTTGTCTAGGTCTGGTTTTAGACATGGTTGGAGAGAGTCATTGAAGTGGCTTGTCTAGGTGTTTCAAGACATGATTTGAAAGAGTGATTGAAGTGGCTTGTCTAGGTCTGATTCTAGACATGATTTGAGAGTGTTTGTTCTAGGTCTGATTCTAGACTGATTTGAAAGTGTCTTGTCTAGGTCTGATTCTAGACATGATTTGAGAGTGTCTTGTCTAGGTCTGATTCTAGACATGATTTTGAGAGTGTCTTTTGAAGAGTCTTGTCTAGGTCTGGTCTAGAGCATGATTTGAAGTGTCTTGTCTAGGTCTGATTCTAGACATGATTTGAGAGAGTCTATGAAAGTGGCTTGTCTAGGTCTGGTTCAAGACATGATTTGAGAGGTCTTTGAAAGTGGCTTGTCTAGGTCTGGTTCAAGACATGATTTGAGAGAGTCTTTGAAAGTGGCTTGTCTAGGTCTGGTTCAAGACATGATTTGAGAGAGTCTTTGAAAGTGGCTTGTCTAGGTCTGGTTCAAGACATGATTTGAAAGTGACTTTGAATTGAAAGAGTCCAGTCTAGGTCTGGTTCTAGACTTGATTTGAGAGTGTCTTGTCTAGGTCTGATTCTAGACATGATTTGAGAGAGTCTTGTCTAGGTCTGGTTCTAGACATGGTTTGAGAGTGTTTTGTCTAGGTCTGATTCTAGACATGATTTGGAGAGTGTCTTTTGAAAGATCTAGTCTAGGTCTGATTCTAGACATGAAAGGACGATACTAGAATCTAATCCTAGTACCAAGTGCCAATTGAAGAGTGTCATTTTAGAGAAAGGTGACATTTGGACGTGACTTGACTTAATACTGACGAGACAGTGACTTTGATTGGAAAGAGACAGGGTCCAAAAGTGATTTTTCAGGTTTCACTTCATAGCAAAAGACTTGAACACGTAATAGGGCCTTAGGAGACAAGAAGCCCCAACTGGAAATTAAGGGCATGATGGCGACGAGCCCCAGCGAGACTTTGAGACAAAGTGGTTTGCGGCTTAGAGTCAACATAGGGAAGGTGGATGGATTGTATGGATGAGTTCCCAATAAGATTGTACTAACCCAAAGGTCAGGTGGCTTTACTTCTTTGGGATTGAGTCAATGAGTCCTTCAAGGTGACCAAGAATAGGCTATGGTTCGAAGAATAAAAAGGGTCAAATTTGTGGCTAAGGGTCAAAGATGTGGCTAGATACGAGGTTGGCCAATGATGTTGGTTCAAACATGAGTCTATGTCAGGTTCTAAACTGGCAAACCATTTATCAAATTCTTAGCAGTCAAAGCACTCAAAAGGCCTCAACTGATTTAATGTTAATGCTGATGCGGTCGAACCTCGAGAAGAGGCTTCCTACGTATCCTTACGGAATCAGACAACGTAGTTCTGGTTGATGATTTGGACAATGCCTCGTGTGAGAGGGCTTTTTGTGGTTGTAATGTGAGACTGTGGTTTGAGGGTTGAAAAAGGCTTGATGATCATGAATGACCACAGTGCGCAGTGTGCTTTTCAGACTTTTGCTTTTTGTTTGAATTGGCTTTTGACTTTGGATTTGAATTTTTGAAATTGATTTGCATTTGTGAAACTTTTGTATTGAACTTTGATTTTTGCTTTTTCTTTTTGCCCATTTTATTCTTTTTCTTTTCTTTCTTTTGCACGTGTCTTTTCCTACGCACCGTTTGGTCCAAAGGGTTAGGTAGATGTGGGTGATGAAAGAAAGATAGGTTAAATGATAGTGTTTGGTGGCTCAAAAGGTTGCAAGGGATTTTGATTTGATGTGACAAAGGGAATGGAAGGGAGGGGTCATTTTGTGAGCTGTGAAAAGAAGGCTCTCTGGGCATTATTCAAATTAAATAATTGATCAGCATTTAGATTAACCAATTGTGGCCAACGAGTGTTGAGACTTGCATAGAATTAGAAAATAATATTGCCAAAACAAATGAATCATTTTATTGATGAAGAAAATTGAAACATACATGGCTTATTGTATAGGAAGAGACAACATAGACTCAGGGACAGGAATTGAAAGGGACACATGGCTAGGACTAGGATCTATGACTCAATTTAGAGAAGGTCGGCGCAGATCGATGACCCACGCCTTGGGGTGACTCATGAGGCTTTTGATGGTAGTGGTGTTTGATGTTTTTCCAGTTGGGCCAAGGAGGTATAGGATTAGGCTTTTTTGTGGATGATGGAGGGTCAAGAGACATGGGCCTTTTGTGGAGGTAGATTTGTTTGACTTCTTGCCTCTTTGGGCCCCAGAGACAAGTTGCGAGTCTTTGCTATCTTGCTGAAATCAAGAAGTACACTTTAGACCCGGAAACAAAAGATTGGTCTACCTGAAAACCTTAAGAACAAACCTAACTCAGTCTCGAGTTTTGACTAAGGAACTGAACTCGAAAGTAGACTTGAATGGGCTAGACCTAAATCTGATTTAAGGTGCTAGACTCGAGAAAGATTCAAATCTAAGATGGCCTATTTCAGAATTAAGGACCTCTTAAGCTATGAGCCACTTGAAATCGAATGGGCTAGCCTTGAATCAAAGTTCTAGGGTTGAGTCTATGATCGAACCTAGTTCAGTTTTAAGGTTGAAGTTGAAGCGAACCTAATTCAGATTCAGGCTCTTGGGTTGAAATTGAATTGAACCTATTCAGATTTAAGGTTCTTGAATTGAAATTGAACTGAACCTAATTCAGGTTTAAGGTTCAAAAGGTCGAATCTAAGTCAGATTTAGACTCTTGGATTGGAAACGAACTAAGTCAGATCCTAGGTCGAATGGAGTTTGAAATTGATTTTGAATGGGCCTAATGGATTGTCAAACTTCATGTCTTGAACCATAGATTAAGAGACTGGGCTTAGTTTAAGAAATTGGAACTGGACAAGAGGTCACAAGTTAACAAGCACATTGATTGAAACACAAACATTTATTCACTTAAGGTCAGGATCTAGGTGAACTATAGGTCGGCTTGGTTAAGTCTGATAGTGTACCATGCCTAAAGTAGAGCTGGGTCCAATTTCACCACCACAATATTGTGATGTATGGCGAGATACCCTTATATACACGTATCGATAACAGTGCATACGCGCATGGGCGGGATAGGACTTACCTTAGCCATGTGATCCATTACCACATGCAACCAAGATAAAACCCCTTAAGGTGATCTCGAGCATAGAACATGCCCCATATTGAGACCAAGGTGCCTAAGCAAGACCCTATTCGAAGGGTCACAAGCAAAATTCAATGGATTATGAATACGGAACTACAAGACTTTCAAGTCTGTCACTCACCAAATGGTGATTATCCCCAGTGAAGTCGCAAAAACTGTAGGGCTTCGCCCGCCTCAGGCAAGGGCGCGACCTCAGCTTCAGTGTCATGGAGTTGAGCCATGGAATACGCATGTGAATGCGTTGGGGTTGTCGTCGAATTGAGGGGATCGCCACGTGCCTATATAGGTTATTCACGGACGCCCGAAACATTGGTGCAATTAATGGCCCACGTCCAATAAGTACCAGTCGTGGGATCGGGACATGGTACGAATCAGATCTGTACCCAATTCGCCGCGCATGTAGCGGCTCTACTCGGTCTCATTGTAGTTCCATAAATCACAACAATTGAATTCAAAGAGCCTATTGAATTGATCTTGCAAGCACACTAATTACTAGGTGAGTTGCTATTATGTACAAACGAAGATTCTATAATGGACAAGGCGATCACTTGATTGTTAGTCAATGTTAATAAGGTGCTTAGAAAACCGGTCGTCCATGATTATCTGACTTTAATGTGAACAAACGACTAATTCCGGTCTTGTTTAAACAATATATACAGTGTGATAGAAAATATATATAACAAACGAGACATGAAAACAAAAGGTTGTAAGGCATAATTATATGTATGTGCGCCCTTCTCACCTTGTCACTTGCAAACAATCAAATCGTTAGAATAGAATAAAACTCAAGGGATCGTCCTTCGATTGAATTGCTAATTGAGACAAACAAACGCGTTAGTATGCAATAAGTAATATGTATAATAATAAATGAAAACAAGAAAAACCATGAAACAATGAAAATATGAATAAAATCCTACATATTTCCATGAACGATTAACAAGTGAGTTTCTACATTGCTTTAATTGAATTAAACTCAAAATAATGGTTAATCAAGTTAAAAGAGACAAAAGAATTAAAAAGAAAGAGTGAAAGAGATGTTGTTTGGTGAGTATCTCAGAATTTATACCTATTTCGGCTTGTTGATTCGAACAGAATCGATGCTTTGAATTGAAAACGATGTGTTTTGAGTGTTTTGAGTGTTTTGAGAGTGTATAGATGTGTCTTGTGATTGTGTCTGTGGAAGTGTTCAATGTATGAAGTGAAGGTTTTTTTTTTAGTCGTCGGACTGAGCAGGAAGCAAGTATTTATAGAGAGGCAAACGCTTGAGAGGCAATCCAACCCTGCGTATATCGCTGGGATGAGCGTATATACGTCATGGGGAGCGTATATACGCTCATCCCAGCGTATATACGCTTCTCCTTTCCTTGAGTTTGGCAAAAACGTGTGTATGATTTGAGGCGTTATAGCAGCCTGAGGAGCGTATATACGCTCCTGTGAGTCGTATATAGCTGCATCACTGCGTATATACGTCAAATATTCGTATATATTTTCCAAAACCTCGATATGTTTTGATTTTCTCGATTTTATTCGTGATTTCCTTGATTGACGCACTTAGACACCTTGTCTCTCCAGCAAGGAGTTCTAGATGTTCTAGAAGGTTCCACGTATTTCGGAGTTTTTCTTTATTCAGTATTTTCTGCGTATTCTGCGTATTTAAACATTGCAAAATTCATTAGAAAATCATAGAAAATCAGAAAAAATAATTAAAATATTGGGGATTCAGAAAAATGTGACGCACATGATGGAAAACAAAAAGCCGAGCAATCGTCAGCAGTGACTTGTTTTGAAAACCTTTGAAAACTTGAGTTTATCGGAAAACGAAAGAAATATGTTGCTTGTAATGTGACTTTCTCAATAGTTGAAGTACGACCGTCTTCCGAGTACGACCTCACGTATTTCCAACTTTCGTGAGTTCAAAGCATCTTTTCCGAGTCGAAACAAACGCGAGACGCGGTATATTTCATCACGGATTACTCATTTGGGGAGACACATTTTCAGGTGTCTACAATACCTATACATATAAATATCAATTTTCATTAAAATTGGGTACGAATTACAAATAAAAGAGTATTATTACAAAATCATACTTCAAAGTACATTGTCAATATGACAAATTAACACATACAACCCTTCTCAATATAGCCACTATATTGGAACATGTGTCCCGAAATTTCGTCCACAATACATCAACAAATACCCACTGGATGTAGCCTTTAAAAGCCACATATTTGCTTGCTGAACCTGCTGCAATCAGACCCAAATAACAGTAGTGCAATGAGAATATGCCTCGCTAATACGTTACTACTTTCACCTTTAACTTTTACAAGAAAGAATGAACAGTAAAAATAAGCTTCCTAGCTCTAAGTTATCACATATTTCAAACTAACAGATTTCAAACAAATTCCAAACAAAACACAACACAAACCAGATTTCAAACAAAAACAAGTCAGATTTCAAACTAAAAAAGGATATACAACAAACTTTGTTTACATTATTTTGACAACAATATATGAACATTAAAATTGTGTGACAACATGAATGTACTAAATAGATTATTTTGTAAAAGAACCATTGTTCTCCAAGTACCTTGGTGAGACAGAGCAAAAGATTGTCAGTGATCAATTTTGCAAGTGTTCAAAGAACTACTCGCTGCATAAGAACTCAAGAACTCTACTATTGTATGTTCAAAATGATAACAACAAAAAACCAGGTTCTATTWRAGCCTACCTGCACTTTTTTTATAAGCACACAACTTTTTTGTTTCACTCCATCTGCTTCCACTTCAATAACCTACAACACAAACTTTGTTATTCATACTTGCACTTATTATACTTCAGAGAAAACCAAATTATTCTCAAGGCTAAGTCCAAGAGCATACAATCTTTGAGACAGTCAGATCATTTTTCATGTCATATGTCATGAAAACATAAATCTTTCATTCTGCAGAAACTTTACATTGTAAAATGTAACCTTTTCAGGCTTAAGGACAAAGTTACTAGGTAAAGCATAGTTTTGACATAAGGATGAACAATCAATCACAGGTTCGATTCTGAGAAAATGGAGGTCATGCTACAACAGCAAGGGCTGGATGAATGGATACAACAACTACTAGTGATGATGTCACAYTTACTTGTGATTCAATTACATAATTTTTCTTATGAATTATCTGTGCATAGAAAACACAATGAATATTTGTTCACCTTTTTGAGGGGAAGGTGTACACCTTAGAAACTCGATCAGATGAGGGTAATAATAACTCAGAAATTCCCAATAGACAATTTATATTGTTCGCCTTTTCGAGGGGGTTGGGAAAAAGATTTTAGGGAGCGTTATACCTCGGAAGGTCCGACAAGCCAGTGGAAGAACGACACTGTCAGGGATGCGTMGAACTCGGCTGCCAACTTTGTTGGCGGAAATAATTTCCTGAACTGAACATCAGAATCAGAACATCCTAATCAGTCTTTCATTCACTATAATCATTAACTATATATCTGTGCAATTATGAATGGGTTAGAAAAAAGAAACACTGACATGGGATGAATACTACTATAATTTAATAATCAAAGAATAATCAAATTATTTCGATAAGCTCGATATTAAGATAAATTGCAGGGAAAGTAAAAAAAAAGAGAAGCGGACCGTGACGAGGCTTCCAGTGAGAGCATAGACAAGAGTGACTTCCCTGACAACTTGCTGCTTCTTGGCAGCTGCGTGACTTCCTGCATTAATCCTTAGACACATCCACAAATCTCTATACATCATACTAAACCATCCTTCTTCTTCTTTGCATGACATGAACAAAAGTTGCAAGTAAAATCCATAAAATATCACATTCAACATTATAATGTACGATATGGTTGACAGATATTATTCCGCATTCTTATAGGCATATGAGTGTATTGCTGACATTGTTAGAGCATATGAGTGTAACTGTGACTTGAAGAGCATATGCATTGTAACCTGCTAACTTGATAGAGCAATGAAGTTAAGCTGCTGACATTGTGCAAGGAAGAGTGTGGTTCAAATCCTAAGCTATCCATAGTAATGAGATGTGCTTCCATTAGTTAGGTATTCTTTGAATATGGGAAAGCCTTGTCAAGGTGCTCAAGAAATTTAAGTTACTTCCACCTTTTTTTTTAGCTGATTCTGTTCAATTATGTGCGTACCATATAGTTTGTGGTTAAGATGTGCCATGAACACAATTTCACAGGGTCATAAGACTATTGAGAAATTTGCTCTCAGCTTATAGAAAGTAGAGCCGGAAGAAGCCATGCCACTTTAAACATTATGATGTATGTATCCGTACCAAATTCAATAAAATCTTAAAATAGCCCTCTCCACATTATAAGCCCTCACCTTTCAACACAAAATACAAAGTATAATTTGTAGTTTATTCATGAACAATATCTTTAAATTAGAGTTGGACAAGCTTTTCTTATATAAGAATAAAAACTGTATTACATCATTATTATAAAGAGGATTAATTAGGAAATCAATAGAAGCATGAAAAAATGAAAACACGGCACATGAAAAATGAAACAGGGCATTTGCACCAAACCAAAAATAAAAATTAAAATTCTCAAGAAATCTCAGTTCAATCAACTAAGCTAGTATTGGGACAAGTTAGTGACCATAAGCTACTTGCAAAATAACAAGCAAAGGCTTTAATTTCATAAGATGTTTACCAAATAATTAGTAAAGGCAGCAAGAGAAGTTGTGGTAACGGAAAAGCTATAACTCTACTCAACACTCATGAACTAAATGAGAATGTAATAAAAACCATTACAACCATTTTAGAACAAAAATGACACACATTCCTGTGAAAATTTCCAAAGTTTCTCAATATCAGTTAGTTAATACAAAATAGACTTTCATGTAATACTCATGCAATTGTTGCAACATTATAATTAGCATCC
Organism: Bassia scoparia; assembly: GCA_008642245.1. Classification (NCBI taxonomy): domain Eukaryota; kingdom Viridiplantae; phylum Streptophyta; class Magnoliopsida; order Caryophyllales; family Amaranthaceae; genus Bassia; species Bassia scoparia. Next base: position 4,510 of record SNQN01006473.1, on the reverse strand, counting down.
CCTATTCAACACCAAAGCGCAATACAGTACTACCACCATATCCCTGCCAAATTTAACAATGATAGCAGGCTAGAATAAGCTCACAATTGTACAAATCAACAAGATCAAAAGGCAGAATAAGCTCTAACAAAACCAAAAACAAAAGAAGAGAGAGAAAGAAGATGCAACGTACATAAGTAGTTGAGTGTGTATCAAAAAAAAGTGAAGAGAAAGCCAACATGCATTCGCACTGCCACAATTTTTCATTACTCAAACTCGCTTATCGTAATAATGTTTGTTCGATGCTACGTCGTAATTCTCCCATCGAACTAATCTAAGCACAAATAAACTAATAAACAAATATAACCATACATGAATTCTGCTAAGATTTCGACCAGAAAATCCGAACCAAATCGACAAAAAAAATCGACATTCAATTGAAATCCAATACATGTCTTCCTACAATAAACAAAACCAAAAACTTCGACAAACCAATTTAAGGAGAAGCTCTTAATATACAAAAAAATCCACATCATTTCGGCTCTAATATCAGCATTTGAAAAAGTTCGAACATCCTAAAAAAAGCTTAAATCGGAAACAATTGATAGATCTGACCTTAAATTCAAAATCGAAAATCGTTATATCGGAACTTGAATCAAATTCAAAACCACAAAAAAAACTAAAAACGCGTAAAAAAACCCATTCAAAATGCGAAAAAATCAAAGAAAACCATAAACAAAAGTCGAAAACAAGAAATTTCACATCCAAACACACAAAGGCCAACATAAAATGCTTTCAAAATATAAAGTGACGAGACCAATCCTTACCCAACGCCACGTCACAGTCATGTCCACCGAAAACAACGAAGAGAGCCAGTTCAGAGTCTTCGCCAAACACACTTCCTCGACATTTCACCACTACTCTCTCACTATCTTCAACTGCAAGGTCTCCGAATCTCCCTTTTTTTTCCCTGCGATGGTTTCCTTCAATTTTTCCGCCGTACGCTTGCGCACCACCGCCGTGGCCCTTCTTGTTTATTTGTCAAGTCCGTGTATGTTCCACGCGGCCAAGTTTTGCGACCATGCGCCGATGGAAAAGGGGATCGCTCGTTGTTGGGGCGCTTAAGAGATTTTATGGCGGTTCAAGAGATTGAATTACAGGTTTAGTTGATGATTTTTTTTTAGGGGATTTCAATTAGGGTTTTGATTTCTCAAGAGGTGATTTTCGTTTTTTTAGGGTTTTTCGATTATCTGGGTTATTTGGAGTTTTCGAACAATTTCAATCTTAGGCTATATATAAAGCGTTGATTTATATTCCAGATCTGAACTTTATTTCTGATAAATAGGGTGTTGAACTGATTTTGTTTTTGATTATTGTTGGAAATTATTGAGAAAATCGCAGAATTGCCTCTGATTCAAGAATCGCAGTGATGCATGAACATCTATGAGGAATGTTGAAGTCTTCGAACTTCCAGAGAATTGCCATTAGGTTTGTATTAAAGGCGCCTGCTGCCACATCACTTTTTGAGAAACAAAGTGTAAGGAGTTGGGCCGCGCCTAGCATATAGCGGCGCCGCGCGGTACTACATCGAGGTGCTTTGTGCGTGCTTGAGCACGGTAATCCCGCCGTGAGTGCGTTGGAGGTGTTTGGTGAATGAGGGGAGTCGCCGACCCGCTAGATGGTATTCACAGGACCGCACGAACTGTGGTGCCAAAATCGCAATGGCCCACGTCCAAATCAAGTAACCAGTCGTGGTTCGGACCATGGTACGAGTATCAGACTCTGTAACCCAATTCGCCCAGCATGTAGCGGCTCTATTCGATCTCATTGTAATCTCATTCATCATATTATTGAATGCACATTAACTTACGTTTTTTTAGCACTTAGAACGAACTAACCCTAGAATTACTATGATAAGTGTGTTACTATATGGCAACGCGCTACCAACCCTAGGAATTTGACCACGTTGATTAATCAGTAAAACGATGCCTAAAACAGGTTGTCCATAGTTAATCTGATTTAAGTGACACATAATTCCCAGGTCTTGTTAGCAAAACATTATCAAAACATACACACAACAATGACAATATGAAATCATGGCAATAAGATGAAGTGCATAAACTTCAAGTTATATGCAAACTCACTTACCCTAAATCTGCAAAGAAAACACAAGTAGTTTGTAAAACGCAATGAAACAAATCCTTTCGCCTGAATTCGCTAACGAAAATCGAAAAAAGAAAATAATTGGTTAGTCCTTGATAAAACACAAGCGAATGGATCTTCGCCTTCAATTGCAACAAGAGAAAAGAATTTTAAGTATACAATGAATCAATATAAAATGAAAACCAAAACCAATGAAAAAACATTCAAACATTGTAAAACCTACATATTTACATGAACAACTTTAAGAATGAGTTTCCATTGCTTTAATTATTAAAATCATAACAATGTTGTTTCATATTAAAGAAATTGTAGAGAGTTAATTGGTGGTAATCTCAGAATTAACTTTGTTATCGCATTTGTTGATTCGCAAGAGAATCGATCTTGAATTAAAACGAATGTGTAATGTGTTTGAAGTGTTTCCGATGAGAGAGAGAGGGAAGAGAGTACATCAGTGTATGAAAATCGTGAGAGAGTGAAAACGTTCTTGGCCTCGGACATGAGCAAGGAAGAGTGATTTATAGGCAAGAGGCAATTTTCGAGCAAATCAACCCTGCGTATCTACGCTGTAAGGAAGGATATATCGCTGCCTTCCTGCGTATATACAGCTCGTATACAGCGTCATATACGCTGCTTTCCTTCCAGAGTTTTTTGGAAATTTCGTGGTTGATTGAGCGTATATACGCCTCTTGAGCGTATAACGCTCCTAATGAGGTATATAAGTCAACACATTGCGTATATACGCTCAATGTTTCGTATATATTTTCCAAAACTCGAAAATTTTGATTTCCTCGATTTTATTCGTGATTCCCTTGATTCAACGCACCTAGACACCCTTGCGCTCAAGCAAGAGTTCTAGAATGTTCTGAAGGTTCCAGTATTTCGGAGTATTTTCTAATTATTCGCGTTTTCTGCGTATTTCGGCTATTTAAACATTGCAAAATTCATAGAAAATCATAGAAAATCAGAACAATAATTTAAAATACTGGCGGATCAGAAAAATGTGACGATCATGTAATAACAAAAAGCATGAAGATCGCCTTTGAAACCTTTTGAAAACCTTTGAAAACCTTGAAAAACCGAAAGAAAGTATTATTTGCCTTGCTTGACCTTTCTCAATATTTGAATACGATTGCCGTATTTCCAACTTTGTGAATTCAAGCATCTTTCTGATCTCGAAACAACGCGAGACGCGGTAGTTTCATCACGATCTCATTTGGGGAGACACATTTCAGGTGTCTACAGCAAGCCCCACTTGACTGAAGTCTGAAGAGACGATATCTCGTAGACGAAAGTCAAAGATATTCGAATTCGGACGGAGAGCAACTCCAAGACTTCTGCGACCCCTGAGATACCTTGTAACGCCGGTACCTGCCAAACAAAATGTATAATTTTACCTGTTACGCCGCCATTTGAGGTGTTGTGCCGTCGAGAAGCGCCTGGAGTCTCGGTGGTTCCTCTCCCTAGGCTGACCTTGGCTTTTGGGGAGTTGCGATGTGTGTGTGCGGAATTTCTGGCGGGAGAACAATTCCAAACCCGAAGAATCACGCGGAACTTCTTGAGCGGGAGAAGTTCAAAACCGAGATATGATGTGCTGGATTTCTGTAGCGGATAATGTAGACCGAAAGATGTATTGGTTGAGATTCATGTAGCGGGAAAACCGTAGACCCGAAAGATATTGTGGAACTTCTGCCGGGAGAGATTCACAACCACCGAGAGAGGTGTGTATGCTTGAGGTTGTTTGGAAATGTGAGTTGGAATGCCTTGAAGATATGTTGGGATTATACACATTAAGGGTATTTGTATTTTGCTGCTTGGAGGGAATCGTTGTAATTTTGCAGGTTTTTGAAAGATGTCTTGCTATTCCGGAGTTTGAACGACCGTTGGATGATCGAAAATTGGCGACAAAGCCAAGAAGAAAAATGGAAAGCAGGTTGAGGTATATACGCCAGACTGCGTAATACGCACCAGTATTGGCGTATATACGCAATTTAAGCGTACATTAACGCTGCTTTTGGGGTTTTATCCGGTTTCTGTGTGCTTGTGTCATTTCACCATTTGTGCTAATTTCGAGCCTTTGCTTCCCTTTCTCCCCAAACTTGCTCGAATTCTTGCTTAATTCAATCCAATGAGAAGTAAAGCTCTCCTTGAAGAGTATTCTCAAATTCAGTAGTTAACCTTCACTTCTGAATTTTGTCTCTTTCCTTCGATTTAAGGGGTTGATGTTCTGATCGATTTGTCTTGAATTTGCTCATGTTGGTGCTTGCATTGTTGGCATTGTGTAGGCTTGGTCTTGTGCTTGTTTTGGTTTGAATTTTGAGGGAAACCTTGATTGGATATGTTGCGTTGAACACACACCCCTATTTTGGAC
>SNQN01006472.1:1181-38442 GCA_008642245.1 Bassia scoparia | reverse complement strand
CAAAAGAAGAGAACACTAGATCTGAAAAATCAAACACCAAATTCAAGCAAATTTAAAATCAATCGAATGAATCAACCAAAACAAGGAGACTACTAATTCAATATAATCACACAACAAACCAACAAAAACCTAACCTAGATCTTATGTGGTGGCGACGAGAAAGTGCGGCAGTGGCGAGTCAAAGTGGAGGTGAYACAACGYCGACGAGTAGGAATGGAAGAGGGCGGTGGTTTCGCGGCGTTTGAATGAACAAAGAAGGAGAGAGAAGGAGCCGGGGGGAAAGAGGTAGTTAGGGAGAAAGAGGGAGGAGAGAGTGTCGGGGTTTAAAAAATTTAAGGAGAGAAAATGATAGAATGAGGAGAGAGTGTTAGGCGTGAAAGAGGAAGTTAAGTGAGGAGGTGGGAGAAGATAGAACGAGGAGAGATGAAGTGAGTGGGTGAGTGAATGTGAGGATGAATTGTGGAGAGAGAGTTTGAGTAGATAAGTGAAATAAAAGAGAGTAGGAAATAAATAATAGCAGAGTCAATTGTATTGGTCAGTATCAATTTTTTTTCATAAAAGACTTTTACCGACTGTTCATGATCGGTGATGTAGCATAGGTGGTCTGTAAATTTAAAATATATATTTTTTAAAAAATCACACTTTTATCGACCGTATAAGTGGTATAACGGTCAGTATATTAATAACATGGTAAGTAAAAATCGTCTATAATATTAAACGGTCGGTAAGTTTCAAAAAGCGATATGTAATTACCGTCGAACTGAAAACGGTCGATAATTTTAATTTTAACAACTGTTTTAGTGGCTGTTAGTAAAGATCCGTACGTTAATAACGCGAATTCTTGTTTGAGTGTGGCGTTAACTTCATTACGAAATTCGATATTTTATTGGTTGAAATGGAATACTATTGTCATTACGAGATTCAACAAATTTTTAGGTGAAAATTAAGGTAATTAGTTGATCTTAAAGATCAAAGTTTTTATTTTTTATGCAAATCATATTGATTTTCTTAAGATTAGATCAAAGTTCCCATTATTTTTTTTTCAGATTGGAATAGTGTTTTGTGTTAAAATTAGTTTTGTTGTTTTAATCGATGATGTATATATATAATATATAATATATATATATATATAATTATATATATATTAATATACTATATAAGAAGAGAGAGAGAGAGAGAGAGAGAGAGAGAGAGGAGTTAGGTTCATATGAGAACCCTCCTTATAATGAGAACTATGGAGAATTATCTTAGCCACACACATCAGCCAAACAAATTCACATTCATATTTAACTTGATTTTTCTTTATTTTCCCCTTATCTTTTTCACTGACTCTCCTCTCCCCTCAATACTTCTCTCTCCTCAAATCTTTCTCTCTCAACTTCCATGTACCTGCCAGCCACTATCCACTGTTGTACCACTTTTGCACCGCCGTCCAAGCAGCGGCTTCGACGCCAGCCCAAAGCACCGCCCTACCCAGGGGATCCCATTGCTGCAAAGCCATCCACAAGGCCGACTCATCTTTCTCTCCCTCCCAATAATCCCAGACCGTCTTCTCCCATGGTCGCACCAATGCCACCCGCATTAGAGCACGTCCGCGCGACCACCGGACAACACTCCTGAACACCACCTATCATCTACTTACCTCCTTTCAGGTTTCTGTACCCCTAATTTTTTTGAAAATTTGAAACGCTGAATATTTGGGTGAATATAGATGAAATGGGGTGTTGCGATGGCGGTAGGATAGCGGGGGTAGTGAGGTAGGTTACGACTCGGTGGTGGGGCGAGGAAGTTTGTAGGTAGCCGAGCGGGTGACTAGGGCTCCTTGTGATGGGTTGTGTGGTGAGGGTGAGGGTGAAGTGCGTGGTGTCGGCTGGTGGTTGGTTGGCAACCGTGGTGATGCGGGCGACTTGGTGCAGCAGCGGTGAGCCTCGATGTAAGGATGAGCTAGGCTCGTTGTTATGGTGTGGGTGGTTGGGTTCGATGGTGAGGGTTTGGGTGGGGTGTGGTTCGATTGTGAGGGACAGAGGGAGGGTGCAGGTGGGTTCAGTGGTGAGGGATGGTGAGGGAGGGTGCAGGTGCTTGGTGGGACGACTTGGTGCCTAGGGGCTGGTGTGGGACGAGCGTTAGCTTTGCTTGTTGCGGTTCCGGTGTGGCCTGTCATGATGGTGGTTTGAGGTGAGGGAGGAGAGAGAAAACTGTTTGTAGAACATGATGACTATATTTTAGAACATCAAGTATAATCTGTAGAACATGGTGAGTAATTTTTGGAACATGAAAATTAAAGATGTAAAACATGAAAATTAAAAAATTGCAGAATATGAAAGCAAAACTTGTAGCAACATGGAAGCCAAAATGTAGAGCATGAACAGTAAATCTGTAGAACATGGAGTGTAACAATATAAAAACAAGAGTTCTCATAGTTCTCACCTAAGATGAGTTTCTCATGGGATCCTCACCCTATATATATAATATATATATATATATATATATAATAATATATAGTATATATATGTTTACTTTTGAATTTTGTTTAGATTGATACAAAATAGTGCGATTAATAATTTTTATGACTGATTGGCTAACAATGGTTTAATATTTAATAGAATCATTTTGATAATTTTCCTAAAAGGTCTCTTAGCTCTATACCATTAATGAAAAATAGCTCTAATACCATTTTAGAGCAACATTTGTTATGTACTTTAATTCAAATTCTGATTGCAGTATTTGTTAATAATCGAACCATTCTATTCGAAAATTAGGTTCTAATTGGAGAGTTAGTTACTCATCAAATTCGCGATTTATCGTTATATAAAAATATTATTGTGTGTTGAGATTCAATAAATTTTATTTTTTTGAACTAAACTAAGATAGGCCTCGTCATGATTCTTGTTTTACTAATCTAATTGGTTAATACTCCACTTAAACCTAACAAGTCAGTGCGCCGCATATAGGGAAAAACTGGGCTATTGCTTTGATTTTGTTTACACATTAAATTTGATACCTTATTGGTTTGAAGTTGAATACTATTGTCATTCGAGATTCAACAAATTCAATTCTTGGTGAGTATAAGATAGTTAGTTAATCTTAAAGATAAAATTATTTATTTTTATGTAACTTATATATGATTTTTAAGAATTAGATCAAAGTTCATCATTACTTTTTTCTGATTGGTATTATGAAGTACGTGGAATAGTTGTGTTAATATATAGTTGTTAAATTAGTTTTGTTGTTTAATCGATGATGTATATATTCGTTTAATTTTGAATTTTTTTAGATTGATACAAAAAGAGTGCGATTAATAATTTTTATGACTGATTGTGCTAACAATGGTTTAATATTTAATAGAAAAAATTGTCAGAACACCACCTAATAAATGAACTTTTATTATAAAAACCACCTAATAAGCAAATTTTTTTTATGAAACCACCTAATGACTATTTTCTCTTCGCAAAACGAACGCCACCATACCTACCAAGATTCTCCGATGAATTGGTTAGATAATTGAGCACCTTTGTTCATTTGATTTGGTTTTATATTGAGTTTATAAAAATTGAAATTAATGGGAGAAAGAGAAGTGAGAAATTGATAGGAGGGAGAGGAAGAGTTGGGGAGTAATTAGGAAGGAGGATTACTGTGCACGTGAGTTGAAGTATTGAAGAGCATGAGTGCATTAACACGTGGCAGGTCAATGCCAGATTACTCGACTTTTTTGCCGAAATTAGTAATCAGGTACCAGTAAATAAAATTTAATATTTTGTAATTCCCCACAATATTGATTTATTTGGGTACTTCACAAAATGGTCTAATACCTTGGTACTTCTCACAAAAAATCTCCATAATATACACACCAAAGATCAATATAACAAGAAAAGACATGATATTGAAGCGTGAAAGAGAAGAGATTCGACATCATCGTTGTTGAAGTCTTTAAGATGTTCATTGTACGAGTAGTATATAATATAGTACTTTTAAATTGATAAAATCATGTCTCAGTAAGAGGTTTATTAAAGAAAAAGATTATTTAAACCTAATCAATTAACCTTTTAACACGCACGTCACATCAATATACTCGTCATTTGTTATACTTTGTATATATTAGCCCAAAATGCGATGCACCAGAAAATTACGCACTAAAATCTTACGATATAAATTTAATAATCTTTTCAAATTCAACGAATTATTGTTGGCATTTCATGCAAATAAGTATTGATGTGTGGGGAAGTACAGGTATTAGGTCATTTTGTGGGGAAGCAACCACGAAGGCTTCAATTAGAATGAATGTAAATCTTTGGGGAAAAGAGAAGAATCAGAAACCAATGAAACCCATGTGAGTCTAATCAATAATTAGCAACAAAGCGCGCGTACGAAATTGCTACTTTGGTCCTAACTCCTAAGCAACAACACTTTCTGAAGTTCTGATTCCCCTCTTATCTTATTCAGTTTCCCTCTTTCCCAGGAAGATTTTAGCACATCTCATTCTAATTTGAGGGACAAATCATCTTCAATTATTAGAATAACATGCTCTAACATGTATCCATTTAGCCATTCTGACATTATACAAGACTGATTCGATTTCGAAACGTTCGAACATTAATCTGTATGCAATGTATCCACATTTTAAACAACATTACTAGAGATAAGATTAACAATATTGCACGCAGACTGTCAAACTTGTTTCCTTCGCCCTCGTGTATAGGTAGGGATAGGAGTAGTAATCGACTGCTTGTACAAGGCAGCACGTCTAGAATTCCCTACAGCAATCATCAAAATGCTAAGCCTCATTGATTACTCCCCATTTATTCTGCTAAGTTGGTTACACCTCGCAAACAAATGCAAACAGCATCACAACAGTCACTCATCTACTTTTGACAATATCTAAGAAGCGCGCCAAGATTTAAACATTCCTGCTGCTTCTTGTCTACAAGCCACTTCAGCTCCCCTTAGGTGAAACATTTGAACAGGCAGCAAATCAGAGCTCTGATTTTCACCCAGAGCGGGTCTTCACTACGCCAGCCTTTCCACTCCACAAGCTACGAGGGCAATGTTGGCCGAAGAATTGATTACAGGGAAGGTAAAGTGATTCTCTCTGGTGGTGGAGTCTTTGATGGAGATACCCATCTCGCATTCTCTTTTAGAAGGGGGTGATCCGGGAACAATGAAGCAACATGTCATTCTGGACCCATACCAAAGAAGCATAACATCAAATTTTGGGAAACACTAGCCTGTGAGGTTGCTATTATATTGGTCTTCACCAGCTGTTTGAGGCCGGATTCGTAATCATCAGCTGCACCTTCAGCTGACAGTGAGTCATTGATCGCATAGACAATTCCAGGAGGATAGGTACCTGGAAACATAAAAGGCAAGCGACATAGCATGACATATTAGCTTAATTCTTTTCTGCCAATAAAAAAAAAAACAGAACAAAAAAGGCTAAATTTTTTCTATAGCGTGTTTGTATTTCTACCAACAAACACATAATACCTCAAAGGTTGAATGTGTCATTATGCTAAAAGTAGTTAAGAGAATTAATTGAACTTTTTTTTTTTTTTAAATGTTCTCATTTTCTTTTCATGACTATGATTGCAAGATACACTAACACTGCTTTTCCTCAGATATGAACAAGGTTACAAACTTTCTGAAGATGCGACTATATATTTAAGCTTTTCCCTTGGAAGTTGGAACAACATATAGGATAAAGAGAAAATGATCTCAGACATCAGTGATTAACACTTGCAGAAATGTTAAAAGGACATACTACTAGTCGTCTCTATAAGTGGTTGCTTTAGAAAACAGTAAGATTGCATCCACATAATACGGAGTGTCCTCAAAATGCATCCCCAGAAGGCAGATTTCAAATTGATGTTCCATTAATTCATCCAACATTCAAGATACAAGGTCCAGTAACTCTAGTATCCTTGCAGCCATGACCTTTTAGCCATAATTGTTGATATTCACATTTACCAACTCTATCTTTAACACTCTTCTATTAACTTATTCTCCTTTCTTCAGATCCACGCCCACTCACTGCTTACTTGCTTGGGGGTATTATCTAAAATAGAGCTCACCTCTGGCTTCTTCTTTCACTTTCTCCTCTCATTATCATCTCACTCAAGCTCAATGTTAACCCAGAGGTAGGTTAGATGAAGTAGCTTGTTATGATGTGATTATGCGAACAACACAAACTCTAGAATATCAATTTATCTGTTTAAATGACAGTAAGATCCACACCACTTTATGGAGGCCTACGGTAGGCAATCATGGTTTATGTGATTTCACCCCGTCACATAATCCTATCTTTAACTATAAATTCTGTGAAATAACAACTCAACTTCGCCGTATAAAAATTGAACACATAAAACTGATCTCTATCACAATTCATCCATGTTAAAGAAAAATGAAAATAACAGCTTGGCAATGATCAGTATCCAATCTCTGCAAGAGCTAGTCATTTATCATAGTGCTTAAGTTTCAAAAGCTTTGTACACCATATCTTCCTATTGACGGCATATTACACATAAATAATTCCACCTTAAATGTCATAATCGGAGATCCATTAGCAAGAAAAACCTCCAACGGACAGAATTCACTGTGAACCAGCCAGTTATTCCCATACATACCAATGATGTCACAAAAAAATACTAGTTACTTTATAGGACTTGTATTATAAGCACTCTCACAACAGATAAAGCAACGAGTTTTAAAGGAAGGATAAAGGATAAGAAAAGGCTCTAAGACACCCCATTTCCTCAATTTCTTCACATTGTACAAGACAAGAGGGGAATGCACCTGAGCGCCCAATACACAGAAAATTCTATAGGCAATCAGGACTATGACCATACCTCCAACAAAAGATAGAGCTGAAAAAACTCATTGCAAAAGGTTTCTGTTCAGTTTGAAAACCAAAGGTAGAAAGTGGACGTACAATTGAAGCATTATAGCCAGCAATAATTCAAGGCCTTGAAAAAATGGAGCATTCCGCACCATAGTAAATAAGGCCAAGAAAAACTATAATAGACTGTGCACCAGAAGTTGCGTAAAAAAGAACATGGTTCCTCATAGATTCTAAAAGAAATCTTGAAGGCACTTATAAAATTAGTTGACTATATAGACAAGCTAAATGTGAATTTGATGACTCATAAGCTACATAAGCTTTAGAATCTGATTCATCTTTGAGTCTCTTGGCCAAAACACCATACATGTCAAATGGCATTAAGCCCTTCACAAGCAGATGCATCTCAAGATTCCTCGTAGCTGGATCAAGTATTGCAACATTTCGAGAAAAGAATGGTGATACCATGGTAATGTGTTATAGTATTATGTAAAAAAACCACTAACTTCATAAGGAGTATTTAAAGTTTCAACTTTCAAGTAAGTTGTATTAATTCAGTAAACAACTTAACAAACTCGTAAAGTAAATCTAGATATTCAACAGTTTCCAACTTCAGTGAGAGTTTGCCAAAAAGTTCTCCCCTCAACCTATGTTACTCGGACTCTTTCATTTAGCTCACGTACCCGTGTCGACTCGCCCTGTGTCGGACTCCGACAACCGACACTTGACACTTCATTTTTTAACTAAAAACATTCTTTTTTTCCAAGAAAATGACGAGTCCGACGCTTGACACCGACACAGGACACGAGTCCATGTAACATAGCCCTAACTTCTACCTCACAGCTCCCAGCCATTAAATGTAGGCATGAAAATGGAACCATGAGAGTATACTTATATCACTAATCCTAATTAATACGGCCGTATACCAATAAGAATGAATCAGTTATACAATCCAGAGTTGCCTTGGTTGAATACACTAGAATTCTGAATTGCCAATTACTGGCTAGTTTTTCCACATACAATGATAAAAACAAACTAAGATACAATTTAATTACAATCATATGGTCAAGTAGAAACCAATCTAAATTTCCCAAATACTATCAAAACAACACATTGATCAAATAAGATAAAACATCACAAACCATAAGTAAAACATGAAATATAGAATTACCAAATTAAGATTTTTGAAATCAAATGTTTACAAAGTAAACAAGCTGATAACTGATGTACCTTGGACAAGAACCCATCATAGGCAAGCTTGTGTTATGTCTGGGTGATCTTTGGGAACAACCCTCTCATCAACCAAATATATGCCATTTCGACCAATCAATTGAATCCACGTATGGTGCTCTACCAATTTCCTAATTCAACAAAATAAATCAGATTTCAGCATTAAATCAGGTAGAAATTACAATTAGTATTAACAATCAAACCTACTATCAAATTGCAAACATTGTACTCCACATAACATTTTTTCAGGATGAAAGTAGCCGATTAATCATCAACCAAAAACAATCCCAGATAAATTCAATAGTATCAAAAGAAACTATCAAATTAAATATGCAAAACACAATAAAATTACAATCTTTTAGGAAGAAGAAGCATAACATTGGATTAAACATCAATCAATAAGCAATATAATTGAAATTCAAAACTATCAATACAAAATAATCAAATTAGACATGCAAACACATAATCAAAATACAATCTTGTAAAACGGAATTAGAAACATTGATTCATCAACCAAAACAAACCCAGAAAAGTCAACTAAATACTGAGAGATTTAATAGAGAACCACCAGAAACAACAACAGTAAAAAGCACCCTCTTTCTCTGACAAACTTGTCTGATAATCAGCAGTGTACTTTGCCATTCAAATGCCACTTGTTCTTCAGAATCAAAGATGTTCCATTGGGAGAATCTTTCTGAGATTTTCACCTCTGCATTGAAGCTCTTGCTTGAATTTTGACGGAACTCTTCGAATTGCAGAAAGTTGATTGAATCTGGAGGTAAAGTTGAAGATTTAGTGAAAGAAATTTGAGGGTGTTTTGAGTAGAAAAATGGAAGATTGATTAGGTGTTGAGAATTGAGTTGGGGTTAAGTGGCAAATGGAGTGCAATGAAGATGCATTTTTTCTAATGTTTGTGGGGTGTTTTCACCTACTAATGACACATTACCAAAGAAATTTCACTCGATTGTGCTGAAAAGGTAATTTAGAGGAATTTAATAGGAATCATAAAACAATCTGCGAGTTCTTTTTGTGAGATTTGGGAATTTAGACAATTGTAAATTTGAAACACCGAAATTGGTGCATTTTCAGGCTTGTTGAGTTGTGGTGTGCTAATCAAGCCGTAACAGGCTACGTTTTACCTAATTTAACTAACAAAATGGACTAATTATTGTGATTACAATTGTATATCAATAAGAAGTTTGTCACAAGTTTTGATAACTTTTTTTAGAGGTTTGTTCGATTGAATATGCTCAAAAAAATTGATTTTTTGTCAAATTGTTGGTGTACCTTTTGTCACGTGTGCTTAAGGTTTGAATTGATTAAGTTAATATGTTAATGTTGAATTGATTTAAGGTTATTTCGGGAATCAAAATCGATTTTTTCTTAGTCCAATAAATCAAAATCATCTTGTATATATGCGCGTTTATGGTTATAGCGAATTCTTCTATGCAACACATAGTAGACGATGATTTAATAGCAAGATCATAAGCTTATTACTGTTATTAGTGAGTTTGCTTGTTGCGATGACCTGATGTCAAATACACATAGCTATTCAGATGAATGAGAATAAGATTGGAATGCGTTAACGAAGTCACATGAGCAAGCGAGCAAGGCTCTGAACAGTCCTGGCAAAGTGGCAAGCAGCCTGTAAATCTGTAACAGCCATTCATCGGAGAATCGGAGCCTCATCCAACTTCGACCTGAACTAATCCAATTCTGACATTCAGGATGAATAAATTGATCGATTTTGTATGATAAATCAGTTGACAATAGATCGTTCATGACCTGAGATGAAACCAAACAGAACGACTCAAATCGCATGAATCAATTGATTTTGTTGRCACCTCAAGCTTTCAGAGCATATTATTATAGRTWTATCGGTCTAAATTACATCACCCTCCTGCACATATAGAACATTAGAAGGGCTAATAACCCTCATTACACATTGAGTTCACTCAATAATAATGCACTAATCCTCGCGACAGGAGGCTTACACTAATAGGAGGTATGCATATGCTTAGCAACTTATTCTATAACAGCTTAGCAACTTCACAGTTGCAATCACATGTACCCCGCAGATTCAACCTCGCAATAGGAGGTATGCATATACTTAATTGATGCCACTAATGACATGGTAGCAGTGAGGCAGCTTCCTTGTCTAGAAACCAAGTCATCTCATCTTCAGGCGAAACCATTTGAGCAGGCAGAACATCGGTAGTACTCTTGTCACCGAGCACCTTCTTCACTGCATTGACCTCACCAGTGCCACTAACCACAAGAGCAATGTATGCAGATGAATTGATCACAGGGAAGGTGAGAGTGATTCGCTGTGGAGGTGGTTTTGGTGAGTCCTTAATAAAGGTAACCCATTTTTTATTCTCCTTGAGAAGAGGATGACCAGGAAACAAAGACGCGACATGGCCATCTGGACCCATGCCCAACAGCATGAGGTCGAATTTTGGGAAACCTGTAGCTTTRGATGTTGCAATCACATTGCTTTGGACAAGTTTTCTGAGACGGGTTTCGTAATCTTCAGCTGCCCCTTCAGGGGAGAGTGCATCATTGATGGCATAAACTTGCCCGATTAGGATAGGTACCTGCATAAATGTGAGGTTTACATTTAGACATAGCCGCATCAGATGTATATAAGTTGATGGAATATCATTGTACAGTAATTCCCCAAGACAAAGGGTTCAACACCATTCCAATTATTTTCTTCATAACAGCCATCCATAACCTGTGGTGCTCAGCTTCCAGGACCGCCAATCATGGTGCATTTTGGGGCCGGGGGTATAATAGAAGCAGCGACAATAAAGAACAAGCTATCAAAATCATTAACTCACAGAGGTAATCCCAAACCCTTTTCTTCCTTTTTTTTGGGAACTGTGGCAGGGATTCAATCTCGAGTGTTCATTTGTTTAACATCAACCATCAAAATCAAATTGGTCTTCATTTGTTCATTGTCAACCATGAAATTGTTCATAATCAATATAGACATATAGTATGTCTAATTGTTCATTTGAGTGGTGAGTTTTCGCATATTAGATACGAGACTTTAACCAACTAATCTAGTTGATGTCCTCGTTACTCCGGAACTTGCTAATATATAATATCTGGATCCATAAATCATTCATGACCCTCATGTAGTCATGGTCAACTAAACATTTGCCAATATAATTTTAAAAATTCTCAAATGGCATATTACAGGAAATCACCATTCATGGTCAGAGTCAACATGAGATCATAGCAAAATAAGTAATAATGGAATCATATACTATAAACTATAACATCTTAATTATTTAGAATCAATTAAAAAGTAAGATGATAATTCATACCTTGGACATGAAACCATCAAAAGCAAGCTTATAATTGCTATCAGGGTGATCTCTTGGAACAACGCCTCTCATCAAGCCAAAACACATGCCATTTCGACCAATCAATTGAATCCACATATGGTGCTTTCCACCAATTTCCTATATTATTTTCAAAAATTAAAAAAATAATCAAAATAAACATTCAGAATTCATTGAGCATATTCAAGAGAATGGCAGAAATTAATGAGAATAACCTGAGATTGTGGATGAGATATCCCCAGAAAAAGACAACAGTGAAAGCCTCTTCTTTGACAAATTTCTGGACAAATTTGCAACGTACTTTGCTAATCCAGTGGCTATATTTCTTCGAGAATCTAATTATTTCACATTCACTTTGCTCTGAGATTTCACTTCTGCCATTATTGAATTGTTGTGTTTGATGTGGAGAATTGAGGAAAACAGGTTTAAATTTGGTTTAAAAAACACTCGAAGTGTTCCGCAATGTAATATTTCTACGTGTCATGACATGAGTTTTTATTCTTCACACTTGTTTATTAGATGGGACCAAGCTATTATTTTCATCACATTTTTCATGAGGTGGGCCGCCACTTTTTTTTTATGAGATGGATCTCAGTCATCTCACTGAAATTATGCCATGTTTGGTTATTTGTCTAGTGTTAAAAAAAGTCACGATAGTCGGATGGAAATCGATTCAGATCTCTAAAGTGATGAAAATTTTAAAATTCTAACATTTACTTTTTAGCAACCAAGCAACAAGGTTAAAAATGTATTTATATGAATTTGGATGCATATGAAATTTAGGAGCAACATAACATGTCATATATACAGTTATACATTGTATCCTTCTAGTATAACATACTATGTCGTTTGGTTACGCGATGCGTGCAAGTTATATGTAGAGTGCACGTGAGTCAATATGAAAATTTGGCTTTAAATGTAAGTCCACTTTATTTGGACACAAAGTCTAACGTTTTCTTGTGAATTTCCCAATAATTCATTGTTACTTATTTATATGACATTAAAAAGAATTTTTTTTTCAAAAGTAACTAACTAGTGAATAAACAATGATTTGACATTTCATGACAAATTACTGTAAACTAAACTAAAAATTGTCACCATAGTTTTAAACTGTTGATAATAGAATCAATTTTTTTTTAAAAAAAATTAAAGTTTGATGGCAACAATATAAAATTTCAACATTAATATTACCGAAAAAATATTATTCTAATCTAATACACTAAACCAAAATTTATATACATAAATTAATATTTCTAACATACAACACCACATTTCATAATACAATCACTCCTGAAACATCAATTCGGAAATCTATTCTTACGATATGAAACTCACGATCGAGAGTTATTACTATACTCGATCAATCAACACTTTGTGAATTCTAAAATTAAATATGGTTAAAATACATGTCATCAAATCATACTTTCTCTGTATCAAATTAAACACAACAAACCAAATTAATTTCACGTGAGAAATAAGATTATAGCTTTATTGTATTAAAATTATTTAGATTAATATCGCTCATTTACATTATTAATCTCAATCTCGAAATAGCTGAAATCATTTATTGCGTTTAATTCGACTAGAAGAAAGTAACTTTATTCAACTCATCAAAGGGACTTGTTGATTTATTTCCATGCATGGAGTGGATGAATTTGTATTTACTTGGAATTACAATTTCCCAGTAGTCATGCTTACCTTATTTTTCTCTCAACCAAACGCAACTTCATTTTAAAATTTGTAGAATTTTTTTAAGGGAATTAACTCTCAACCAAACACCCTACAAAAACCAAGAGATGTATTTTATTTCTTTACTTTCATATCATTATATATTATATTTTTTGATAATATTATTTGGAATATATATTTTTAACATGAAATAAGTGAAAGATTGATACGATGACTTTATAGTTATATTATCACTTTTTTTTGTGCTAACAAAGCCATAAAACATGGGAAACTTAACCACTTGAGCTATCCTCACTCTGTCGCCATAATGTATATATTTATGGATAATTTTTTTTTATTAAAAATATATGTTAATGAATCTGGGAATATACTTAATTCTAAATCTGAGTAAAACCTTATTTCTGTCCAAAAAGAAAAAAAAAAACAAATCTTTTTGGTGGCAAAGTGACAAACTACCCATAGAGCTTCACAGAGTCCCAAAAACCCGAGATAGGCCCCACCCGAAATTCCAAAACCCCACTCCACGTCTCCACCCAAACACTATAATATACGAACTCCTCATTCTCCCAACACAGGTCAATCGCCTTCTACGCTTCCTGACAAAAATCCAAAAAACTGCGAGAGAACTCATAAAGGAGAGAGAAGGAAGTCAGTCAAGAATGAGATCTTTGTGAGAACCCTTAACTGGGAAGACCTCATCATCTTTGCAGGTTGAGTCTAGTGACACCATTGACAATGTCAAGACTAAGATTCAAGACAAGGAAGGTATATAAATTCATTCATTTATGTTTTCTTCTGTTGGTTTGTTGTTTTTGGCTTAATTTTGATTGTGGTTTGTGATTTTTGAATGGGTTTAAAAAAAGAGTGGACATCTTTTTTGGTTATTAACTTGTTGGGTTTTTGGTGAAATGTTTTGTTTAATCCATGATGATTTGAAATCCAAATTGATTAATTGGAAAGGTGTTGCCTTTAATTTGCTTTGTTTAATGGGACAGAGTTTTTGCAAAATTTATTGGTAATCGAGTTTCAAAAAGAATTTGTTTTGTTTAGATACTTGCAATTGAAAAATGAGTACCTTTAATATAAAGAATCATCTTTAATTTATGGTTTATTTTATTGAATTGGTTATGTTTTGAAGTTAGATTGTAACTTGATTTTGATTTCAAGTTGTCTCTGTTTAGAAATTTATTTTAGTGTATTTAATTGTTTTCATATCTAATGCAAAGCCTAATCTCATACGTGAGCGTTAACCTATAGTGCAATTAAGATAAACTTAATAATAATTATTATGAATTGAGTTTTGTAGTTTAATTTGGATCATGTATGTTATGTGCATACTTTATAATCTTACTCTGTAATCCATTTACCGGAGAATTGTTGATGAATTTGGCATACCATCTACGTTACATTATTGCCTAACTAGTATTTTTTGTGCATCTAAAAAAATCTATAAATTTTTCGTATTTTTTTCCTATAATTCATACTAATAATTCGTTGGGTTTTAATTTCTTTTTTTTGTGTTTCTTTCTTTGTTAATCAAATATAAGCATATTAAGACAAAAAACTATGTGATGTTAAAAAAAAATGTGCTCAAAGAATATAGATTACCGAATAATAATAAACATTGAAATGTTAGAAATATAATCAGTGTAACAATACCATTTTTAACTTCTATATTTAAGGAAAAATTGTTAACAACTACCCACTTTTTTGTTACTTTTGAAAACAACTACCCAAATTATTTTTTATTTAAAACAACTATCCAGTTTGCAAATCACTACTCACTTTCAGAATTTAAAACTTGCGGAAGGCATAACTACTTGAAAACAACTCCAAATCACGTGATTCTTGAGCCTATTTCATGTATTTTTCCGAGATCTACAACTTTTATTAAGGTACTATGTCCAAAAAACAAAAGGATAGATGAGAAAAGACTAAAAACTAAGTGTGACTAGGCTTGGGTGGTTGAGTTGTTTTGGTGGGTGTTGGGTGGTTTTAAAGGTGGGAAACAACAAAGTTAGGTGATTTTGCAATTGGGATGCCACGTTGGGGTGGTTAATAAGGTGTTGAGTGGCCAAAATCCAAAAGTGGATAGTGATTCGCAAAAAAAAATTGAAAATATGGGTAGTTGTTTTCAATAAAAAAACAATCTGGGTAGTTGTTTTCAAAAATGGAAAAAAAGTGGGTAATTATTGATAATTTTTTCATTTTTTAATAATGAATTGTAATTTAAGACTTTAAGGCATGATGGACATTTCAAAGGGGAGACCATCTTCCTCCCCTTGGCTTATATAATAGAGATATGTGATTTTCAGTTACTACTTCATGTGCCACCGGACAACTGATATACTGTGTAATATCATTAACTTGAATATTATACTTACTTACCAATGATTCTTTCTTATTGTTATAGGCATTCCTCCGGACCAGCAGAGGCTGGTCTTTGCCGGAAAGCAGCTCGAAGATGGACGCACTCTTGCTGACTATAACATTCAGAAGGGTTGGTTTTAATCTCTTCTGTGCTTTATTTTCGGTTAATCAATATTAATTGTTTCTAATGATTTTGTAAACCATTATCCCGAACATCTCTTGGATATTCTTTGTACCACTACTATTAAATTTCTAATTAAAACTCGGAACAATTACAGAGTCGACTCTGCATTTGGTCCTGAGACTCCGTGGTGGAATCATCGAGCCTTCTCTGATGGCCCTGGCTAGGAAATACAACCAAGACAAGATGATTTGCCGCAAGTAAGTCTCTTGAAATGTGTAATTGTAGTATGTACTGTAGATTACTTGACCATGTAGTAGAGTTGTGGTATGACCGTATGATGCTCTCTTTTTTTGGAATTAATTGGAGCTGAACTTAACTGAACTAAACTTATGTACCATAGAAATAAGTCCAAAGAAATAGGGCCTGAGCACATCTCAAGAAACATNGTGTAATATCATTAACTTGAATATTATACTTACTTACCAATGATTCTTTCTTATTGTTATAGGCATTCCTCCGGACCAGCAGAGGCTGGTCTTTGCCGGAAAGCAGCTCGAAGATGGACGCACTCTTGCTGACTATAACATTCAGAAGGGTTGGTTTAATCTCTTTCTGTGTTTTATTTTCGGTTAATCAATATTCGTTGTTTCTAATGATTTTGTAAACCATTATCCCGAACATCTCTTGGATATTCTTTGTAGTATCTTCTTTGTACCACTACTATTAAATTTCTAATTAAAACTCGGAACAATTTCAGAGTCGACTCTGCATTTGGTCCTGAGACTCCGCGGTGGAATCATCGAGCCTTCTCTGATGGCCCTGGCTAGGAAATACAACCAAGACAAGATGATTTGCCGCAAGTAAGTCTCTTGAAATGTGTAATTGTAGTATGTACTGTAGATTACTTGACCATGTAGTAGAGTTGTGGTAGGACCGTATGATGCTCTGTTTCTTTGGACTTAATTGAAGCTAAACTTAACCAAACTAAACTTATGTACCATAAAAATAAGTCCAAAGAAACAGGGCCTGAGCACATCTCAAGAAACATATGCATATGATTCTGATGTTAGCCCGATTAACAGACGTTCGAGCATTGCTAGCCTTTTATGTTGTTCAACCATTTTGTGCCCTGCCAATTCGCTAATGTCTTTCGTTGCTCTCTTAGATGCTATGCTCGCTTGCCCCCACGTGCGACTAACTGTAGGAAGAAGAAGTGTGGCCACAGCAACCAGGTTCGTCCGGGCAAATATAGTCGCCTTTTAATAAGAGTTATCCTTGAATCTGTTGTTTTGGTGGTTTGAAAATTGAATCTGATTGAGATACTATTTGTTGGTGGTGTGTTTGGTTGAGTTGACGGCCAAAGAAGAAGAGTTGTGTAGTACCTGCGTACGCAATCATCGCTCTATCTATTGTCTTTCCCCTACGAGAAATAATCTGTGTATATATATAATTTAGTTTTTCTTGGGTCCATTTCACATGTTCGCTCACGCATAAATGATAATTATAGGACCAGTCATGTAATCCTTAGCTTTGGTAGTAGCTATCACTTATTGTTGTTTATTAATCTTTTAACATTATTATTAATTTCACATTAAGTCAAGTAACTAGTAGGTTTATTTTTTTTGGAATTTATTATCTAGATAATATTCTCATGGCATTGTTGACTTCCCTTGCCTGGTTGAACTCGTTTTCCGTTACTCGTAGCAATGTCTGGAAAGAGCGACTTCTACAAAATTTCAATATGGAGATGCGCTTATCAACAAATCGAATTCTCTGGCCTAATAGGGCTGGTCTTTTCTAGTTTCGCTACAATTTTTTGAATCGCTCGTTTTGTAGTTTGGTCAGGCATTATGGTTTATGCTTATGTAGTGAGTATTCTGGATTGTGGCTGGACTTTATTATCATTAGATGTGGCGATGAACTCTTTTATTAATGGTATTTTTTTTTTATTTAAAAAAAAGGAGAAGAAAATTGTGCGTAAAATTGTGTTTTCTTTCAAAACTCCAATAAAGAGATAAATCTTTTAATAACTAATACTTCATTCATTTTTTCATGGGTGCCCCTGAGATTTATGATATTTCACGTGGTGTCCGATCATTTTCACAAAAATAATTCATAAGTTAGCAAAGTGGCAATTTTGTTGAGTTTTTTTGGTTGAATGAAAGGATTGAAAAATGAGATTATATGAATAAGTTTGAGTATTATCATGTGAAACAAGTTGAAAAAATATAAAAATGAATAATGATTTTTCTATATTTTTAAGCAAAAAAACTCAACAAAATTGTCGACTCTTGACCTAGCCATCTAACTTATGAATTATAAACTAAAATGGCACCACACCACATGAATTTTGGAAAATGCTCAGGGCATCACGTGAAATACCATAAATCTCAGGCGGGACCTCAAAAAATTCAAACCGCAATATTAAAAGCAAATTCTTCTGTTGACAATTACAAATATCTACCGACGAAGGTTACTCACCTTAATGGTTCATTGCATAACAAAAAATCGATATTTTTGGCCAACGTCATGGACAATTCTCTTTTTGAATTTGAAAAAGCCCTGAATTCTTACTTGCGATTAATCGGACATATCTGTCTGCATTAATTCAAGGAGTCAAATACTACGAACTGCTAAATGAACTCGAAAGAGTCCAAATACACTTGTAACAATAGTCCCATTTTGCATAAATTTCGTATATACCTTCATCTTCTCCCCCTTGCCCCCCCACCCCAAGCCCCTCAACCACCTCAAATCACCTTCAACCTCAGCCTAACACAACGACACCATCCAAGGGCACCCTACCACCAAGCAACAACACAATGCCACATAAAAACTGTAATTTTTTTTATTGTTTTTGAAACAGAGCTATGCTTGAGTATGGCACAAATTGCCTAGGTCGGGCACCATACTCAGGCACTAACAATTATTTTTTTTTTATAAAACAGAATTCCAACCAAAGGCACCAAGCCTGGGTAAGAGGTGCCGCCAATACAACCATGGTAACGACACGTGAGTGGATATTGAGAGGGGCGTTTCGTTAACTAGCCCTCGGTTGAAAGCATCTCGTTTGTTCGGGAGCTTATTGATCCTACTTATCGGGAATGGAATTTTGACTTGTTAAAGGAGTTGTTTAATGAGGGTGATATTCAGAATATAATGAAAATTCTGGTTAGTTTGGTTGAAAGGTGGATGAACTAATGTGGGCCTTTGCGAAAAATGGAATATACATGGTAAAATCAGCATATATGATTGAGAAGGGGTGGTGTGTCGATTAATTATCATAAAGTGTGGCTTGATATTTAATTGAAAGCTCCCAAAAGTGTGCCATTTTCTTTGATGGTTCGTCTCTGTACCCTGCTGGTCTGAAGCCTTTTGAAACATCGTCACTTGATCGAGGATGCGAGTTGCCCATGGTATAGTGAGCATGCAAGAGACACTCTTTCACACTTTTTTGGTTGTATTCGTGTGTGAGAGATTTGTGGAATGATTGTCAATACGCTGAGTTATGTTGGAAGGGTGAGACGACAAAGTGGTGTGACTATGTGAGTGGTTTGCAAGGTTTCGAGTTAGAAATAGTAAACGTGCGCGACGATCTATTGTGGGGTATTTGGAGGGATAGAAATGTGAAGGTATCTTCAAATGAATTATGCCCGAATTTGATTCTAGTTAACTGCGTTTATAGATGAGTGGGGGTAGGGCTGTTAACAAGCCGAGCCTTGCAAGGCTCGGCTCGAGCTCGGAGCCTGGGCTCGAGGTTCGGCTCGAGCTCGAAGCTCGTCGAAGCTGTCAAATTTTGAGCTCGGCTGCGAGCTCGTTAGCTCGAAATGGGAGCTCGGCTCGGGGTTTCGACGCTCGAGGCTCAAACTCATTTAAAGAGGCTCGATTAAGGGTTCGATTAAAGCTTGTGTAAAAGCTTGTTTAACTATTTTCAACGACTCTAACTTCTAAATCTTTTAATTTTCAAGTTTCAACTTACAATTTCCAATAAAATATTCTACCAAATCCAAGTAAATATCAAACATAAATTCAAATTTCATACTCTTGCAAATATTTCATCACACACTTACAAAGTCTAAAACAATTTAAACTAAATAAGATTAAACACAAGTAATCTTTGTTTATGGGCTTGGGATTGAGCTTTTGTTAATGTGAGAGTGTTTTTTTAAAAAATAATAATTTAATACAATTAAAATGTGAAATATATAAAATGATTATTATTATTTATAATAAATAAATTATTCGAGCGTCGTTCGCGAGCTTTCGAGCCGAGTCTAGCATAGCTCGTGTATTGGCTCGTTTATTCACGAGCCAGCTGAGCTCGAGCCAAGCTTTGACTGAGCCGAGCTTGAGCAGCTCGAGAGCAGGCTCTGCTCATTAACAGCCCTAGGTGGGGGAGTTATGTGATGCTCGGGGGTAAGGGAGGCTTGCTGGTGTGGTTTCAGGAAGGGCGAAGTCGAGCAACGTATGGCAGGCACCGCCTGCTAGTTTAATTAAATTAATACTGATGTGTGTTTGGCTATGGAGGGGTGGGTGGATTTGAGTGCTGTTGGCACGGATTCGGGAGGAGGTGTGGTTTTTGCAGTAGTGGGCGTATGTGAGCTTGGTGGGAGGCTGAGATAGCTGAGGCTAGAGCGGTGTTGTTGGCGGTCTAGATTACTGTGAAGTTGGGACTGCTGCATTTTGTTCTGGAAACAAATTGTCAAACTGTGCATGCTAAGCTTAAGATGYCATTTTATATGATATTTCTTTTTTAGTTCTTGTTTTAATAGCATTAGTTAGTCTCATGTTAAGCGAGATGGTAATATAGTAGCCCATGGATTAGCTAAGGTTAGGCTTTTTGGTACGCAACAGCTTCGGGAAAAATTGTTTGCCGGATTGCATTGAACCATATGTTCTAACGAACAAGCTTGCTATGGAATACATTTTTCTTTTCCCCCCTTAAAAAAAAGTTCACTATTGCGTCTCGTCGTTCCGACAATCCTTCAAAAACCCTAGCTCATCCATTTCAATAATAGGTGTTTCTTAACTTGAGAAATGATTTGCACACCAATGGCATATTCACATTTCAGATTAGGTGCAGTTATCATATGATGAAACGCGTTTGCCTTTCATGTTCGAAGTTGCCCTTTAAGATTAATACCAAAATCTTCATTAGTAGCTCTGCGGCGTGAAATTTCTTCCTCGAAGTTGAACGCTCAATCTTTCAATCTCATCAATATTTAGATGATTTTGCTATTCCATTTGAGCGAGTAATTGCTGGAGAATTTGGATATCAATATCAATCGATTCTTGTAGTTGTTTATTTTGCTGCTGTAGCACTCGGTCACCTTTAATTTGTACATGGGTTGACATACGTTGTACTACAGTGATACATGTGCTACACATAAAAATTACAAAACAATTGTGAATGGAAAAGTAAAATTATATAAAAATATTATAACCCAAATTTGATTTATATCATATCTTATATGAAATAAAATAAAATGAAACATATTCAAAATTTTACTTGATAATTATTTTAATGGGAAATTCTATATGGTAGCCTCAAGGTTTTTCAAAATCCACATGGTGGCATACTAAAATTTTAAAATCCACACCGTGGCCTCGAGTTTTGTGTTTTCCACGTGGTGGCCTAACCATTTAACCCACCCAACCAACCATCACTCAATACTCACTCACCCCTAAATCACCAAGACCACCACCAACCCAACCGCCCTCACCACCCCCACAACCGTGCTGACGTGCGGCCTCAACCCACCACACAACTGCGTCACCTCTACCACCCCATAGTCAGGTTGCAGCCAGCCAGCCACCACACCATAGTCGTCGCCCCAACCACCACACCAACCAGTCCCAAGCAACCACGCAACAACCCTTGCAGAACAACGCAACCGCCCAACAACTACCAACACCCATGTGACATCACGACCCATCATCCGTCCTAAATACGACTCCACAAACCAATCATCGCCTTCGCATCTCGCAACCCAGATCCAAGCAACATCGCGACCACAACAACAACCAACTGCTAATTTGATGGGAAGTGCTAATTTCGAATTGAATTGGGGGATAATTTCAAAAGAATTCGACTTACTAGGCTATTACACCTAGTCGAATTAAATTGGGGGAAAATTTGCAACCCTAAGTTAAGAACCCTAATTTCGAAAATCATGAGTATGGTGGTGGGGGCGACGACTATGGGGTGGTGGCGATGATGTGACTAGGGGGTGATGGAGGCGTTGCGGTTGCGGGGTAGGCATGGGCAGGGGAAGCGCATCTCATCTGTGGGGTGGTGAGGGCAGTTGGGATGGTGGTGGTCTTGGATGATTTAGGGGTGAGTATTGAGTAATGTTGGGTGGCTGGGTTAAATGGTTAGGCCACCACATGGAAAACACACAATCGAGGCACGATTGTGGAATTTTCTAAACCTCAAGGCCACGGTGTGGATTTTAAAATTTTAGTATGTCACCACGTGGATTTTGACAAACCTCGAGGCTACCATATAGATTTCCCTTATTTTAATTTAATGTTATCTACTCATACAACCTTAGATAATATAATTTGATTTTTTTTAACTAATGTTAGATTTATATATATATAAATAATTTGTAGGTTTTTCTAGTTAATCTACGCTTGATAATAATTTGTAGGTGTTTAACTGGCGAACAAAGGAGTGATAGTACAAATTACCACCTTTTAGTAGCAAAATGTTCCTGTGTTACATTTTACTCCGATTTATCAAGATGTCCTGAATGACAAGATTATCTTTAAACTATGTGAGGCTAACTTAAACTATTCGTGCATATTGAAATTTGATATTATATATTTATATAACTCATCACAAATAAATTATATATTTATTAAATGACATTAAAATTTTATTTTACTCCGTGCTACACTAAACATAAAATGTTAGGTCCGCCACTAGTTGACCGTTGTTCGACAAATCGACTCATGTTCACTGTTATTCCCTTATTTTGATTAGTCCTTTTTGTAATTAAGTAATAATTATTTACTATGAGTTTGAGTTATACTAGTTTTATACTATTAGTTCGTTGATGTATATGTATTGTTTATTGGTACAAATACTTTGCAAGCTGGCATGTAATATTGTGATCGAGTTTGTATTTAAGTCACAATCAATCATTTCGATCTTATTTATTTCTAGTTATTCGTTAATCGATTTTCACTATAATACAATCAACTAGTTAAATTGGTTCCTACAATAAACAAGTAGCAAATGGATCTCTGTATTACAAGTATACAAATAATTATCATCAAAGATTCAAAGGTGATGTCCGTAATGCAATATGATAGTGTTCAAATGAGAATATCTCTTTATATAGAGCTTGATAGTGTCCATCTAAGTGTCAATTACTCAATTTTATGCTTAATGAATTTTAAAAGATAGGTATGAATTGAAATAAAAATGGATTTATATAATTAAAATCAATAGACATTATTCTACTTTCCAAGTTAATTGAAATATATGTAAAATAAGGAAAATTTGCCAAAGACTTTTATATACATTTTGTTGTCAGAAAACACTTTTAAAAAATTTTATGTGAGAAGGAACCTTAAAAAAAAAATTGTAGCAATGGACCTTGCTGGTGGTTTCTTGTGTTGACTGGCAAATCCGACGTTGACCCACCTCTTCCTATCAATTTGCACTCCTTTTCACTCTTTTCACTCCACATTACCATTTTCCCTCCAAAGACATCAATTTCATTCAACTTCTCTTACTTATCTTCATCTTACATCTGCCATTTCATCTCATCATCAAACGTCAATTAATTAATGAGGTAAGAATTGCCATTACTTATCATTTTTCTATCATTTCATCTGTAATTCGTCAAATTTTCGCCCAAAAAACAGAAAATGCCCAAATTTTCGTGGCCAAAGACCCCCAAAAATTCAGAAAATTGGTGGTGATGAAATCCACCTCAAAATACCAAAATGAATTCAAGATCTTGAGGCAAAACAAGCTCAAAATGGAGCTTAATTGCACGATAACAGCAGCAGCAACCACGAATTAAAACCCCCAAAATTTCAAACTTGAGGAACCCTAAAAACTCAAAAAATTTCTGCAATTTTCGTGAACCCTAACCCCAAGAACTTCGAAATCAACCCAGAATTTTGGTTTAAATCGAAAAAATTAGATTTTTTTGTGTAATTTGAGTAACAAATTTCGAGTGTTTTGTGAGTGGATTAACAAATTTAGATGTTTTGTTGATGAATGGGGTAATTTTTTTGTTTTTTGGAAACCCCTTTTTTCGAATTATCGGTAAAAAGTGAATTTGGACTGATTTCTTTGTTGCTAATCCATTGTTAATAAATGTGGTGTGGAAGGTTATGGTGATGGTCGATTAGTGGCTAATGGTGGTGCGGAAGGAGTGGCGGTGGTGGCGATTAGAGTTGTTTAGGAGGGAAATTAGTATTGTGGAGTGTATGAGGTGAAAAGGGGTGAATTAGAGACTTCATGGTGGTGTACAATGCCGGGTTTTTGCAGTCAAATGCTAAAACCACCAGCAAGGTCTTGCTACAAAATTTTTTTTTTAGAGGTTCCCTCTACATAAAATTTTTTAAAATGTGTTTTCTGACAAAAAATTAATGTTATAAAAGTCTTATTTAGATGGCAAGATTATCCTAAATTAAACATTAATTGGTGCTATTAAATATAACTAAGGTTATATCTTATAGATGGACTTGTTTTGTCACAATATCAATTAGTTAATGACACATGAATATTGTTGCTCTAATCAATTGAGGCATTATCTTGATCTTAACTTAATTATTACATCTCCTTAAGTAAACTTCTGTAGAAATATTATGTCACCGCTGTAGCCTTAACTTTTAAGGATTGCATTTAGCATAACCCATAATTTATAGCTAAGATGTATATGAACTCAATACTTTTTATGCGAACCTCACACCTCATTGAATAATAAGTGAACGCACTTTTAAAACTCACTTAATTAACTATTAATATTTAGGTCATGCTCTTTCTTAATTGTTACTATATTTTTATAGCCACGCAATGCGTGCATATAGTTACAAAAATGTTGTTTTTGTAAATGATTTTTAAATTATTATGATTTTCTCTTTGTGGTTGAATCTTGAATAAATAATGATTTAATTTAATGAGTTTGATAGACTCATTATTTGCATTTTTTATATATATGAACTCTAAGTCTTTATAAATAACAATGTTACAATATAGTTTTAGTTGATTTTATATAATTTTTAATTTTACACCGTCCCATCCAAAGCAATAAAAAAAAATTAGCACTTTTGAAGCCAAATTAGAGATAATTGATTAATTTTGAAATTTTATGTGTTCTTGCATCTGATTGATTGATTGATTATAATGAACAAATTAAATAAAGTGAGTATTAATTTGTCTAAATTAGTTTGATATAAGTTTATTTTCTAATTGATGCTAGACTTTCCTTTTTACTTTTGTTGATTATTAATTGACAATTTAGTTATCTCTATTAATATTAGTTGAAGGGGGTCAATGGTGTCCCCCTTTGAAATCCAATATGCCCTTTAAATTTAGAAAAATTACACAACACACAATTAATGTACCAATAACTTGCCAAAATAATTATTCAATCAATTCAAATATAAGATACTTCGTATATATATAGTTTTTTTTAATTATTAATCGTTGCATCGAGTACGATGCACGTGGTGTCTCGAAAGGTTTTCACATTGGAAGCTGATATATTATAACTATACTCGAAGAATCATAAAAGAACCCTTTAACAAACTCAAATAAAAGATTGAATAAGTAAAATCAAGTGGTAATAACATTGAGGAACACGATAATAAAATGAAGTACGGAGTATAACATACTATGAAGACGTTGTCAAAAATAAACATGATATGAAGAACGAATCAAAAGTCGCATGCACTGGAGTTAAATACTTGGTTTTCCTAGACTAGTGTGCCCCGGCGCGCTCAAGCGCGGCGTGGTTCACTTTTCGATTGTATAATTTACGAGCAAGAATTTCAACTAGCATTCATTAGAAGAATTGTATAGGTATATATTACAAAGATAATATAATTGATTCTTTACAAAAAAACATCTACCTAGAGAGTTTCGGTTCCATCTCCAAATTCGACAAATTTGCTAACTAACACAAACACACTGCTAATTTATGTACTCTAATATGCTGGAATGGCTTTATAGAAGCTCCTCTAAATATCTTCATGATGACGAGAGAGGAAGGCAGCCTCACCCATATAAGCCAGAACCAAACAAGGGTAGACCAAGAAGGTAAATGCAATTTCCTCCCTCACTTGTTCTTTCAATTGTGGATAAAGAGAAACTTACTTTTCATGGAGTCCTGTGATTTTCAGACGAACTCCCGACACTGCTGAAAGAACTGAAAAGCAATATCATATATTTAGAACYCTACTAAACAAATTGCTATAAAGTAGACAAATACAAAAATTGAACAAGAATTTAAGTCATAATATTAAAATCACAATWCCCATAACATCACAATTCCAACAGTTTCRCCAAAATRAACTCACGGAAAACCCTAACCACCGAAATTAACAACAAATTCAAACAATATTAAAAGGATCTACAARCAGAAAGCGAGAACGAAACTAAAATTTGCATGAACACCTCTTGACAACCTTTATGCAAAATCAAAAATTAAATCAAGTTCTAGAATCATTAAATGTAGAAAAYGAAAGCAACCCTATGTAAAAACAAAGTGAATTTCAATGCCAGTATCAACAGAATTAAAATACAAAACTCAGGAATATAACAAAGAGAATAGAGTAGGAATTTACTCAAAAGAGAAGAAGATGGACACRAAACCTTGCAACGTCTCAATCAAAGACTTTAGAGAGTTGTACAAGAAGATTCTATCCAATAAAAGAAGGAYCACCATAAAGGACACGGTCCTAACACGGGCATTCTTTATAGCCTGCATTACGGCATATCAATCACATTAGAAAGCCACGCAAAATAGACAAGCCTGCGATCTTAATTTCTTAAGCTAGAAGACAGACTAAGTACCTCCTCAAGCATCTTTCTTAAGGGTTGTTCCTGCGATCGAAAATAAGCCAGTGGCCACTTTAATGTGTCGCTTAAAAGTAGTTGAATATTTGGCCAGATGGTTTTTTTTGAGTTTTATGTAATTAGTGTCTAAACAACGTCATTTTTTATTTACAGAAATGAATATGGATATTGGTTTTGGCAAACAAGTAGTGGAATAATCATTAGTATGTTGATGGGACAAACAACTGAATAATTTGGATGGGATTTTCACTAAACTTGCGAGCAAAGAGTGATTATCCAGTGAGCTTGTATTGCTTGGAATCTCTTTTCTCTTGAAAGATACTTGTCATTATTCTAATGTTTTGATTAAGTGTTGGATAAGTGGATCCTAGATGTTTTTTTTGTTGCCTTATAAACAAATGACATTTACCTCAAATTTCAGTGAGAGTTCTATGGCCATCTTAAATTGTATTTATGGCTAGCATATAGAAGACTTATGTTATTTTGCCAGAATTAGTGCATAAGTTACTGTACTATTCTATAAATAATTCCAAAACAATCGAACTCTCAAAACACCAAGGCGTTCAAATTTCAAAACACAATTAAATCAAAAACATCAAAATTTCAAATCAAATGACCTACCTAATTCACAGTCATTCGGAGAGCACATTACCTCCTCTTCAACTTGATCAACGCCTAAATCCTACATAAAGGAATTTCTTCGAGAATGAAAATGGTTATTTTGGCCTTATTATGCGTTTAATATACTAAATCGTATGTTTTCTTTGAAAAATGACCTTAGTAAGAGTGGGTTATGGGTTTAATCTCTAAGAATTATTGGCTAAACCCCTTTTACTTATTCCCTTTATACAGAGCTAATTGTTGATTCAGAATTGTTTGTTTGTTAATTGGCACCCCAATAAAAAGAATAGCTGTTTGTACTTGGTTTATGTATGTTTGGTCTCATTTTTGTTAGTTTTGTACGTAAATAGTGCTTTATCGGCGTTTGTAACAGTGAATGCAAGAGACGAGGCCTCGGCCTCAGGTAAATTATATTGATTTATGGCAGGAGAAAGACAAGGTGATCTTTGGTTAGATGCATTGTAACTTCATTCCTGAATTGCACAAAATATTAGAAGTAAATTTGTTCATTAAGGTAAGCCATCAGGACTGTTTACATACACAGAAACCAAGATTTATAAGCATGTCCAGACTATTCCGGTCTTAGCACATTTCAAAACACTTACTGCGAAGATCCTCTCTGATACTTAGTTTTTCCACTCCAACATTAACACGCATGCGTTGCGAATGAACCCAAATATTAGAAGTTCTGGTAACCAAGTTAGCATTTATCTTCTTAATCAGCCTTCTCTGCCAGGAGAAGCCACATGGCGCAGCACTTTCTGCGGAAAAAAAGGGGGAAACAAACAAACAATCAACAGGTATCTATCAGCGTAAGAGGAATAAGAAAGTGCAAAACATTATGCTCCTGATAAGCAAAAAATAACATTGAAATTGAAAGGCGCCATTGCAAACCTTTGGACAAACCATTGATTCCGAAATTTCTAAGATCTCACGACCAAGAATTCATCTGTGCTATGTTTAAAATAAAAACTCAATTTCACCATCTTGCTCCTCAAATTTTAAGTTGGAATTCATTGTACAAAGTTCTTCAATTTGTTGATATTTCTTCTTTACATTGTAATGACAACAATACAAAGACAAGTCTTATTTTTAAACATTATTTCTTTCCAAGTCCAGCACGGAACTCACATGCACAATAACAAGTGAACAAGCATAACGATAAATGAAATACTCATGAAGTGTTTAATGCTCTCTTCCAATCGATCAATTTCTGCAATAGCAAGTATGCAAGAATAGGGTAATGCCCACATAGAGCATAGTATCAACGCGCTTGAATGTTACAGCCCTTCATTGTTGATTATTAAGGTCAATGAGTTAGAACGTGAAATAAATCATCATGCATTAAGAAGGATTCCAAAAATATAGCGAGACAAAAAGCTTACAAATCTGTCAAATCATTGGCATGCCACAGTCCTCACATATTTCGTTTTGAAGTGCTCAAGTTGGGGAATTGATGTAAACTATCACTCTGCCTAATACACAACCATATTAGGCAAAGCAAAAGATAACAGAACATACAAGTTCATCATTATACTGAGTATTAATGACAAAGAAAAGTAAAAATTATAAATAAAAATGAACAATATGAATGTAAAAGTATATAGGAACAGTTAGAACTTCCACGAGCATTCCATGAATTAAGTGCAAAAAATCAGAGGCTAAGTCGAGAGGAGCACAAGAACACGAGAATGAGGAGGAAATTGATTACGACACCTGTACTAGATTTCAATTTTAGCGTTAACTATTGATAATCACACAGATATTTCATGGACCCAGAGTTCTAAGCTACTCGAAAATCACATGATGTGATAGGATGGAGTAAGAAAATAGGTTACAAGACGCAGCTCCGTTGCTTGGAGCCACTCCAGCTCCTTTCTCACCCTGGCGTAGGGTAGTAGCGGTGCTCATATCTACCATTCGCGGAAAATTCCTTGTCTCATGTTCACCAATCTCGCGGGAAAACAGAGGAGTACTGGAGGCTGTGCCTGATGTATCTTAGCATAGTAGGAATATACAAAATACATCAATGACTCATAGGACCACTCTAGAGATCATTACGGGTCTGCGATGATCCAAAAATTTAACTCTTACTCTAAGATCCCATTGTGTAAGCCAAAAGTCATTTGCACCTAAGTCCATGTTTGGATAAGCAATTAGAGGGAAAAGGGTTAGGAAACAATAGGGGAAGGAAAGGAAGGAAATTATGAGCTCCATTTTCCTCAAATCTCTCATTTGAAGGGAATTGTCTTTATTAAAGGAGGAGGGAAATGGATCCCTCCCCTTCCTCCCCCAACATGTTATCCAACAAGGGAGTTTGTTCCCTCCCTTTCCCTCCCTTCATTTCCTTCCATTATATGCTATCCAAGCATAGCTAACTGGGATGTTTGACTTATCGTCTAAAGTTAGCCTTACACTATAGTCAATTTCATATTTCCATTACTTAACATTATAGTCGCTATATGATTTGCAAGTGGACAATTCTGTCAAAGGGTGATTCAAAATTTCTTCTCAGAAGAATAGGGTAAATGGGAAAAGAAATAGTCTGCTTAATTCCTAAGGAAAGAAGCATAACAAACACAAAAAAAATAGAAAAATAAAAAATCCAAGATTAAATAGAAATGACCAAGACCCTACTAAGAGCGATAAAATGATTGATTTGCAAACACTCTTGCCCATTTCCAACTGCGCCCACTTCCACTACTTAGAAATGAAAGCAACAATTACTTGATTTTGATCAAAGTTAAGACATAAAGACTGCGTGTTTTCGGGAGCTGAACAGCCAACAGTTGTTTGTCTATTATTCATAACTAACCAATAATAAAAGATCCTAATGCTTTCACTTAAAATATATATGTTAATGTCGTGTATATTCCTGAGGTAGTGGACTTTTAGGATATTCACACAAGCCATTTCAATAGCAATTATCTAATAGCAAGAAACTCCATTTTCATTCATCTTAGACTTAGTGTCTGTCCTGCTGATCGAATCATCTATACGAAACACCAAATCACCCGTTGAGAATTATACTATCTAATGGTTTGATCAATAATCATTTATGTGCTTCATCTGGTCATAACTTCAAAGGTCCGATTATGTTTTCGCCATTTATAAAAGAAATCTAAAGGAGCTCAGCCTTTGCAACCAGAAAGCATTAAGCAGTACAATATCATGACACTTTGCTAATAGCAACTTTGTAAGGCCTCCCACTTGCCAGCCTCCCTGACATCCCCACCAAAAAAACAGTATGTAGAAACAATGCAAGTTATTTAAACAGTTGAACCCATTCAGATCCAACTAAACTTTGATCCACTAATAAGGTAGATTAGTGCTAAATGCTAATCAGTAAAATTCCCAGGCCACTAATTATCACGGTTTCCTCATCAATTGGATAATTGATGCTAATAGATACATAGCATTTTAAATTTTAAAATGGCAACATTTATCACATCTGAAAAAGGTACACCCAAAGCTGATTTAGTCATTCCATTATAACAAGTAATAATGAGAGTCATAACCCAAGCCGTCAATCTTCTACAATCAACATTAACTCAAGTCATATTCAGTGCACTTTAAAATTCAAAGTCAGGAGAAAAGAAATTAAAAAAAAAACTTTAATAACAGAGACGTAATTATGAACAAGAAGTAATTAGGAGAGTTAGCACCTAGTAATATCAAGTTACTCGAAACTCAGTACCTGGT
The DNA here is from genome assembly GCA_008642245.1 of Bassia scoparia. Classification (NCBI taxonomy): domain Eukaryota; kingdom Viridiplantae; phylum Streptophyta; class Magnoliopsida; order Caryophyllales; family Amaranthaceae; genus Bassia; species Bassia scoparia. Next base: position 7,480 of record SNQN01006472.1, on the reverse strand, counting down.
CTATGATGATTTAACACGGTGTTAGTGGAGGTGCCTCTGCAATGCTTAATCAGAACTGTGATTAGCTTCAATTCCACATCAAAAGGGAAGCTAATGATAGCCCATGAATTGCCCAATATGCCTCCATAATGTCTGACCTTAAAAAAGGTCACCAACAGATGCCTTAGAAGGTGCAAAACAAAGCGTACCATACATGCACCTCAAAAACATGTGCAGCGACTCTGGTTAGTGCAACGGACATTCGCCTCCTCAAAAAAATTTCAAAGTATATCTCCAATCACCTTAACATACTTACGTCTCGCTAAATTCGGCCTTAAGAATCCCATTCAGGCTTAGAATAGAGTTCCCAAACCTAATTGGCAAATTAACAACATAGAATTCAGCAAATTATAATTCAAAGCAATAGCAATTTGTTTCGAACTTGTCAAATGCAGTCCCTCACATCATGACATTACCATGAAATTGTTAAATAAATCAAAGAAACATATTTAAGACGATTTTTTTTCTCAACTTTCAGCCTTCAACCCCATTCATGAAATTAACGAGTAATACACATTAATTTCTGGCAAATTCTAATCCCAATTCTGCGAATTCGTTCGATATTATTCAATGACACTTCAGGTGAAAGACTTGATCCAAACAACATCAAAAAAGAACGGTGTTGTATTTAGTAATTTACTTTACCAAACATGCCTCGTCTCATTTTGCGATTTGGATTGAAGCTGCTTGACTGTCACCGAGGAGAGGGGATTACACGGATAAAATTTCCTTCTCTTAAGTGTATTTCCTTATTGAGGGGTTTGCTGAAAGTGAGTAAATTGTAAATAATATATGACAAGAAGTACCAACCGAAGAAAAAACTTTTCGGTGCTCAGTCAACCAGCACTCGCTTCTCTGATCTGTTAGTTTTGGCAATAATGAGCTCGTCTACATTCAGCTTGCGGAGCGAACTGTTAAATTATGTCTGAAGTCTGAACTCTGAAACAGCAAACAGAAGTCCTAATGAGCATAGGAAAACAACAATCATTGTCAAGAAATTGAAAACAAAATATACTTAAAAGCTACTAATTATTCACATCTAGCAATCCTTCTTTGTATAGGAACCACGATACCCTTAGATCACACTGACAGGGCACACTCGCTATAACACAAAAATGAAAACTTCTAACGAAGTGTTGTAGCTAAATTAAGTCACAAAAAACACAGACCTCAAACAGCAGCCCGCTTTGTTGTCCTAATCAAAATGATATACTGTTTTTGATTTTTCTCAATATCGGGAACTTTTCTCGTCACCAGAAGAAACTATATCGAGATCAATCAGAAGTGATCTTATCATGTCTATAACTCTAAGCTTCAAAATTCTGGAGAGTATCACCAGACTTCAGAATATTGTCAGCTTAAGAATTCAAGAATAAACAGAATCAGAAATATTACCCATTAAATATTTTTTTCTAAAAAAATGGGAAAAAAACTTAACCTCAATTGAGAAGACCGATTCTTGGGAAGAAGTTTCGCAACTTCACTGCCGTTAGAGATTATACACATTCCTGAAATCATTACTTTCAAAAACTAGTATGTTTTCTGAAAATAAAAAGTACTACCCAGCACCAGCAATACAGTAAGCTTACAGGCAACACCTCTTGCAAATTCAACTATGAAAGAAAAAGAAGAAAGGTAATGAAAGGAAACAAAGAGTCAGACAATTTCAGTCTCATAACATGACGATGAAAAACACTAATTGAAGACTCTTTTTTTTAGCAAACACCGATCATAAAAGAGAGCAAGAAACAAAAAGAAAAAATAAGACTATACCCATAATAAACCCAAAAAAATTATTAAAATAAAAGTTCTCATCAAATCAAATGGATTAAACTCAACGTATGAGGAAACCTTAAGTTTCGCACTTCCCATTAGTCTTAGCAACAAAAACAGAATCAACACCATTAACCAATAAAATGCACAAAATTGAATCGCAAATTAGCACAATAAAATAAAATATATGATCCAAAATTGTACTTTAATTTAACTAAAAGATGGAACCCTGAATTCAAAACCAAACCTGAGATCACAGTTCCAAACAAAAATCAAGCAATTCATAAAACTCAAAACCAAATCAAGCAATTTTAAACCCATGCGCTGCAAAACAACAGCAGGAAAATAATAGCTGATGCAATAGTAATAAGATACAAACATGGTGGTGAGTTTGTTGAAGATGTCTCAATCTGGACAAAATATCAGAATAGAAACCATTTCCATAAAAAGAACAGGGATTAAAAAATGAATGAACATAATCAGTGATGGTCTTGATGCCAGAAAGTTTCCTGGAAACTATGTCATGATTGCTGATACACCGCCAGCAGTAATTGCTGAAATTATGACAAAATGAAAATTGTTAAAAACCCATAATCTAATATGCAATTATTGAAGAAACCCGCATTTACCAAAATCAAACAAAAAAACAAGAAAAAAATATTTTAAAATTATCACCTTATTCTTAAAGAGGCGCTTGAACGCTTGAGAAAATAACGTTGGCAAGACCCTTTCATTTATCCCTTTCATCCCATGTCAGATTCCCAAGCAATCAAACCGAAACACCCCTCTTAAAAACCCAACAAATCCCCAAAAAATCTAAGCTTTTATCCCCCAAGCAGATCAAGCCGCAAAAAACCTCAATACCCAACCAAACATCCCCTAAGAATTGCCACGAATGAATAATATGGAATAAGCAAACAAAAAATGCACCTGTGAAAGACTTACTCTCATTACGAGTCTTCTTGATATAGGCATCACTTATTATTCAAGCTAGGAACACAAAAGGTATATTCTTTCAAATCCTTAAAACAATAAAAAGCCACAATTCGCATTAGAAACCAAATCAAAAACCCTAAGATTTGGCATTAAAAAATCGAATTAAAGAATAAAGGGAAGAGAGGGGAGAATAAGAAGAATACCTCTATAACAACGAACCTAATATTGTCGATGGGGCCAGAAACACCAGCAAACAAATCTAAAGCCGGCAAGCACCTTATTTGTTGAAAGCAACCACCACCAAACCACAACTGGCGACAAAAACTCCCACGCCACCAAATCTAACAAACCCCACCCTTACACCCTTTTTCGGCCCCATGGGTCGATGCGGGCCAGCGTGACCGCGACCAACCTCGCCCTTCCACACCACACCGACGTCGCGACCAAACATATACGACCACAATGGGTGCCAAAAACTCTATGGAAACAATCGTGGTGGGGAAAACGAGCAAAAAAAATGAGTGAAATAAGCAGGGGAAGAAGGATGGGGAGCATGAAAGGAGGAGCAAAGGGGAGCCGTCGAAGGAGAAACAACCATATCAACAGATTGTTGTTGATATGTTAAAGGCACGTGTACCGTTACTTTTTTGGGTGAAGGGCAAAAATCGGCATGTGCACTGTTCATTATGAACAGTACCCGCTAGGCGGCTTTTTTCTTTGTTGGATTAATTATAGATATCAAGGATATAAAACGGAACCTACATCGCAAACATGAATTGCAGAATACATAAACATTATCGATATACGACGAGGAGTAACTTATATTACTCCATGTCACGTTCCTTTTTAAAGTTTTCTTTCTAAAATTGATCGAGTTGTTTAACATTGTTCCACTTTTTTATTAGTAGGAAATAATTAATATCTGTATTTTTTCTTCCATACGTACATTAAATGAAGTATCACATTACTATTTGATGGGAAAATTATGAATAATATTTATATTCATCTTAATGATGTCAAAAAAGAAAAAGTTTACGAGTAGAGTCAGAGTAAATGGAGGAGAAAGTCAGGGAAAATGGTGGGTCCAAAGGTTGAAAATCTAGTAGAAGCATGTCCATACAGATGGAATAAGATCGCATATGTAGCCTAAATTTAGAAGATCAAAAATGAGAAGGAGCATTATGTTCAGTAGAATATAGAGTAGTTAATTATATTATATAAGAGTTCAAGCATTGTTTACTATTTCTCTGAATCTATATACCATTTTTGAATAAAAATTAGCATCTATTGTATTTCCGATAAGAATATATATATTTATTGATGTGAAATCAATGCAAGATTACATACTAAATCGTCATCAATACGCATTGCAACTAACTTATAAAAGGCAATCAAGAAGGAAAAAAGCTAATAGAACAAAGGTGCAAACAAAACGGTGCATGTAACATAGGACATAAAAGCATGATGTCAAAGTTTCTTCAAAAAAAAATAATAATAATGGCCGCTACCCATTAAATTACTAAATATTACTACATATTTAAGTCCCAATGTTATTGTCATATAATACTTTGCATTTTTCATTTCATGAATCCTGCAAACAGAAAATCAACCTTTTTTCTAATAAAAAACAATTAAGAATAAGAAGAGTGAATATTTTTTCAAGTAATGAGTTTTCAACTTCTGTTCTTTTCTCAAGTATCTCGCAATCCAATTAGTGATTTAACTCTCTTCTTTTTATTAGGTTTCCTACGTTCTTATGTTTTTTTCATGATAATCGAATATTTGAAAAAAAATTCATATATATATATATATGTCAACTCAATATTAGCTTCTTTAGTCGGTAGATTAAAAAAGCGCTTTTTCTTGTTTAGGATCAGTGAGATAGTGGTATTAATATTAATTCTATGTAATACATCAATGAGTTGTAAGTTATTTGTAGGGTTTTGTTACTTTCAATTGATTACTATATGTTTGTTTAATACATGCACATGATTAATTTGTCATGGTCTGATATTAAATTCTTAAACTTTAATTTTAAATTAAAACATTTGTTTTACTTTCAAGATCTTTGCTATGTAAGTGCGATTGATTTTTGTTTCCTTAAATTGATATTTGTCCTACATTTGATTATATTATTTTAAAATTGTCGATCGTTTTTTTTTACGTGCCAAGTGATTTGATTTTAGTTTAATCATGTATTTTAATTAGATTGGTGTAGTACTCATGTTATATTACCAATTTTGATTTATATTTATTAGTTTTTTGCAACTTAGAAAATTTGGAAATTATTAGGGGCTTAAAATTTTTTAATTTGTTTTGCAAGAGACAAAAGTAGATTTGATCACTTAGGTGAGTTGAGGCCAAAAATTGACAAGAAAGAAGCGAAAGAAAGTGTTTGCTTCAATTGTTACGTTCCATATTGGATAATGCTTTAATGGTGTGAGCGTGGACAGCATACTCCTAAATCTCTTATTCATGAAATGGAGATAACTAATAATTGTTATTGCTCGATGCTCGAGATCTGGTTATGGGATTATAGCACAATTGAATCGAGCTTTCGGTCTTGTAATTATGGGAAAGAGATTGTATAGTTAAGGACGGCACATTGGGTATTGGGAGCATGGATTTAGTTTCTATACCTTGAGTGAGTGGGAAGGTATTTTATCCATCTGATTGCGTTGGAACGGCATGCCTATATGCCTACTAACTTGACTACTTGCTTCACTTCGACAAGGAATCACTGGTGGAGTGGATACAGGAACATTTGGTTTTTGCGAAAAAGGTATACATCTCATCTTATATTACAAAAATAGGCCTTTAAATAAACGAGTCTATCGGCACTGAAGAAAAAAAACTCCAAGGTGTCTATTTGGTTCGCTGCCAGTGAGGTAATAGCTGTGTACTCGAGGTTTGATATTCGGCGGAGATATGTTGTGTTCCCAGCAGACAGCTTTACAAATTCACTTCACTTAAATATGCCGGAGAAGTCCTTCCAAAACATGAAGTAAACCAGGCAAGAGACATGCTCTGCCAATTATTCATGGACGGGAAGTTGATATGTAATTTGGGAGGGAGTTGTTGTCAAACACTTTAATCTTGCTTACTATGAGTCGGAAGAAGCTTTATCGATTGGAGAAATAACGATTGGACAGACATACTGCTGATATGCTTCCTTCTGATGACATGCCGGAACATGAGGAAACCCAAATTCACTTCTTCTAAGATGATAGCATGTCCTCCTACTTCTCCGGCCGTGGTGAACACACGAGCTATAGTTGCAGCAAACTATCAAGACAAGAAACAATCAAAACATACAATAAAGGCTCAAACTCGAGGAGCTTGTCGGGAACGATTACCCGAGAGGGCATTCATGAATGAGGGGGGGCTTAGCAGTTTTGCGAGGATTGGTGTTATAAGCAATTATAGTCTTAGGAGGTCCTAGGCAATATTGACGAGGCTGCATGTAGGAGGTCAATTTCTTGGTTTCCTCTGAAAGCCTTTAACAATGGACTGTCCTAAGTAGCATTTTGTCAGTGGCTATCTCTCGTCTT